>APFE030972092.1:0-12936 GCA_000404065.3 Pinus taeda
GGAATGTTTAATTGATTAATCTAATGTACGAAGGGATTTATAAATTCTAATAATAAGATAACATAATAATACCACACCTCCTAGTCCCTCAAGGCTATAGAAACCTAGTTTTGCATCCTCCCATAGTAACTTCACCTAAGACAACAATCTGCTTGCAGGTCGTTGCTGAAAGGGCCAATGATTAAGGGTTTTGTTGGGCTATGTTATAGATTAAACCTAGGTTAGCCCAAATCAAGCCAATGAATGGTTTCATTGTCGGGACCAACATCTGTTTGAGGGATATGTGGATGTGGTAGCCATCAGAGAAGGAGATTCAATACTAGATAGAACTGAAAGAGCGAGAATTTGCGAATCAAGAGAACAAAAACCCTCATCTTACATCCAAATATTGGCTACAGAAGTATATTTTTACAGATTAATACAAGATTTTATTCGGTTCTTTTCATGTTGAGCCGTATGAATGAATATCGAGGTTGATAGAAAGACAAAATTGTTTTACGGGTGAAGAACCTACGGTGTGGATTCCTAAACTGATACATCGACTCATGAGGACTGACAATAGGAATTCAAGGGTTGTCAATTTTTGGATTGATAGGATCTTGGTAGGATTCATTATTGAGTTTGTTGTAGACTCAACCATGCCTTATAGTGAAGCAGAAAGAATATTCCTCAAAGGAAGGCGAGGTAAGTATTTAAAATATCTAAAAATTTGAATTAAGATGCTTTTGTGTGAAAAGGGTGTTTTATGGATGCAATCAAATTGCTAGTTTACTTATGTTTGGAAGAAGAGACAATAAATATGACAAAGAGATCAATGAAACATGAAGTGGAAAGAGATATAGAGTAAGTACTAGAAATAGATCTCATGGAGAAGACCCGAAGACCTTCGTAGAGACTAATTATAGTCCTCTTTTGAGTGGATCTGAAAGTGAAAGAGAAGAAAGCCACCCTGATAAGCCCTAGGTAACTTCGGAGTATTCACCATTCTAGCTTGAGAGTTCGCAGAGGCTAACATCTAGTAATATCTAGGTTTTTTTGGCTTTCCCCCTCCCTCTGTCCCTCCTAACCCTCATCCCCCTCCCCTTACTCATACCCCTCCCCCTCCAAGAAGAAGTATGGCTCACGATATTAAGCGACCCATTTTCAAAGGAATTGGATTGGAGGATCTGGAACTATTTTTCTTTTTTGTGAAGATGTATATACAATGAAGTAGATCAATGATGAGAATATAAATAAAGTGCAACTCATTACCATGCTCTGAGATAGAGCATTGACATGGTATATAAATTATTCAAATAATCAGAAAAAAAGATAATAATAAAAATAAAAATTTTAAAAAATTGCAGATATTAACACAACACTGATAAGAGAGTGTAAGAAGTCAAAGTATGAATTGGAGTGCATCACCCAGTTGAAAGAGATGAAACAGAAACCTAGTGAGTCTTTTTGGGAGTTCGATCAAATATTTAAGGTGTTATTGTATCAACTAAGCTTTGAAATATCTGTGCAGCAACATCAAGAATTTTTTATAGCTATGTTGCTACCACATATCGGATTTCCATTGATGTAACAAAAGATAGAAATTCAAGTTGAAGTTCTACAGATTGTGGTCAAAATGGAAGCTTTGCCTATAGGAAATACTAATGTAGGCATGCAACAAAATCATAAATGGCTGGCAAAAGTAACCCTACATACACAAGACACTAATAAAAGAAAAGAAGTTAGAGAAGAAGTATGGTGTACAAAGTGTAGATCGGAGGGCCATTCTAAAGAGTAATGCCCTATCTTTAGGAATTACATGACTGGTGGGACACTAGATCCCTTAAATATAGGATCTAACGTGTGGTGAAAAATATGTAAGACTAGAGGCCAACATCGTTCAAAATACTATTACTTGTTACAAAAATATGTTCAGACTCTTAGGAATCTATATTGCAAATTTTGTAAATTAGTAGGATATGAGAAGAATAATTTTGTGCTCACGAACTAATGATGGAGAACGGTGCAGAAGCTTATAGAATGCATGAAGAAGAGCATGGACATGAGGAAAATAGATAATGCAGTGGTCAAGGAGATTAGCAATGAAGAGGTCGAGATGGTGGAGCTGGTCAAGGACGTCGACAGATCATTTTCTATAACTGTAGCTAGCTAGTTCATTTTGCAAGAGACTACCAGAACCCTACAACGACATGTAAGTACTCTAAATACTTTGAACATGTAATTAAATAATGTCTTGTACTTATGGCAAATATGAAAGAAAAAAGGAATCAGTAGCCGACACAGAATATCCAAATAATGATTGCTAAAAAGAGAACCGGGGAACCATAAATTAGTATTGTCACTAGAAGTGGAGCTATGATCAGTAGTGATAAAGAAGATGAAAAGAAAGAATCTGAAAGTGAACGACTGAGAAATACTGTTGAGAAAGTTCATGTTTTTTATATTCATAAATAAAAAGAAGAATTTATTGAAGAAAAGTGAAGTTTTATGGATGTTGGAGCTTTGACCTCTAATGCACAACCAAAGCCTGATGAGAAAAGTAACTGTGATGTGTCATCAACTTCAATACAGAATCAATCCCTAACACAAAATTGAGCTCTGACACAAGACCAGGATTCAACAAATCGAGTAGGTATTTTCAAGTCTTTTCTACATACTTGCATGAAATTGTTAAGAGATCAAAAGGTTGTAGAAGGGTTGCAAGAGTTGATAGATTCTATGTAGCCAAAGAAACACCGCGAAGTGAGATGTGTGCAGCCAATAATTTGCATCGACACAAGAGAACTGGAAGAGAGATGAGGCTTTGTGTGCATATAGGACAGTATGAGATGGATCAAATTATTCTGGATCTAATGCTAATGTCTTGAGGAACAAGACGTGGGAATTAATAGGTAAGTCGAAGCTACAGTGATCTCGTATTTAGTTAAGGATGTAAAATCAGAAAAATACCTTCCCTCTGGGAAGAATACCAAATGTCACATTGTATATTTAAGGAGTTCCCACTACTGCTAATTTTTAAGTAATAGAGATCATCAATGATAGTAGCCCTTATGCTGCATTTCTCATAATTCACTGGGCATTTCACAATATGGCCATAATTAATTTGAAGAAGAGACAGATGATTTGAAGGAAACAATATGAGAGTAATTATTCCCTTTGATCCATGAGAAGGAGTAATATCTATAGAACCAGTCAAATATGAATATTGTGCAGCTGACATAGGCAATATCTATCAAATGACAACAAAAGAACAATATTGTGTTAACCCTACTATAGAGGGAAATTTGAGTTGGTAGAATGATAGTTTTTGTACCTAAAACTCAGAAGAAGAGTTGGATAACTAGTAGAATAGGATGCATGAAGTATCCACAAGATGTTGTGCGAGAATTACCAAATCAGCTCGTTGTATGATATCTAAGGTATGTAACCTACCTTCTTATGATGCCTTAGGTAATGTAAATACTTTTCTTGATAATTATGAAGAACAAGTTCCATAAAATCAAGGGTTGTTAGCCTTGGATATAGCCCTAAAAGTTACCCCTGCTAGATGGTGGAATACACAAAAGAATAATATAGGAGGCTTGCAGAAATACCGAAGACTGATAGGGATAAGGTTTGGACAAATAGATACATATATGGAGATAAAATATGATGTTGAAACTAATCCTAGGAAGCATATCCATTTATGCACTACAACATGGAAGGATATTCCACAACAAGGATGGGTACATGGATTAATTCATACATTAGAGACAATCCCTAAGAACTCGTCCCTAGAAACAAAGCTTCAACATGGTACCGTGAACTAGGCAGACATGGCTGATGGATTCATATTAACATTTATCTTTGAGGATGATCTCCCATACAAATATTTGGCCCTTGAGACAATCAAGAAGAGGATATTTAAAAATTCACTGGAGTGCTATAACCTTACTTCAGATGAAGAAGAAGATCATTGTAACATCGATATAGAATAGTCGTAAGGAGATCACCGAGTAACTAGACCTAATCTAGAGATACCAGACATAACAAAGCCATTGAATACCAAGAAGGTAAACATAGGATTAGAGAAGGAACCCTAGTTTGCAACAATAGGAGACTACTGGGATGAGAATACAGTCAGTAAATTTACATAGTTACTTCATGAAAATCAAGAACTATTTCCCACCATGATTTAAGAGATGAAGGTTATAATAGGAGATCTAGGAGTCATGAAGATTCCCATTAATCTTCATGCAAAGCTTTAGAGGGACAACCGTACCCCTACAGCTTCGCTCTAAGGAAAGGAGAAAAGTCTTAGTGCCACCAGCAGTTGAAAGTGGGAACTGGACTATAAAATACGTTGCAGATAGAGCTTTGATGTAGGAAGTTACTTCACTACATTGTCGATTATGTCACAGTTTGTAGGAGCATCGACATAAGAAGGGTTTCTTTGCTACAATATGGGATGCATCGAAGTTTGTCGGGAGAGTATGATTATTAAAAAGGAAATTTTTCATTGAAACATGTAGAGTGATGCATTTATGAGGATAGATTGGCAATAGATATACACTTGTTGGTGAACCAGCACCCTCACCTTTCACTAAACCTATACGAGTAGTATAGCTCTATTGCAAAGTTTAAGGTTGACTTCCAGAAGGCTTACATACAAGCTAGTAGGAACACAAGGAATACATCACAGACGAGGATCTCCTAGCACAAATACAACAATAGTCCATGAAGTGGATCACAGCGTTGGAGACACATACAAAGGATACTCCGATAGAACAGGATACTCTGCATTTTAGGGAAGTGACTGGGAAGAATAAAGATGAGCAAGAGTTAGAACAAGAGAAGAAATACGATGAGGATGTCTAGGTTACTCTTGGAGGTGTGTTGATGGTGTTTTACCCGCCAACATGTCAAGGGGATCTACCCGGTAAGTAGTCCCAATTAGACCTCAAACCATTTGATGTAGGAGTCCCAGCAGTGGGTCGGAAGGTAATGCCTTGGTCGTTATGTCACACAAAGGCAAGTAAGATAACTTTGTTAGTAGAAAGGGTGTGATTGATGTAGAGAGTAAAGGAATGTGTATGAGAGGTTACAAAATTTTGAAGGGAGAGGAAGGTGAATGTGAGTTCCAGGTTGAAAGGGATTAGTCCCAACTCGGCTAGGAACACACCACACAAAGGACATGAACAACTTTCAGTTGAGCAATCCACTCGGATGTGTCAGCCACAACTAAACAACACTCACGAATTATTCCAAGACGAGTGTGATGGCTGATACAGCAAGATTCATGAGAAAGGTCTGTCTAATGTCCAGTAGAGTAGTTGACACAGATGGTGACAACATTAACAACATATGAAACACATTAACAACAAGATTCATATAATTGCATGTGAATCAGTTAATACGCAAGTACGTAAGTTAAACAACATATATCATTAAGGCAACTCGAACAGTCCAACTACAATAACAACATATGCATGAAAATGTGTTGGCTCTTATTATTAAAGAAGTGTAAGTCACAATCATACAATACACCATGTAAACCTGCTAGACCTAATAGTGGAACGTTACAGCCACATCAGCCTGCTCCTCCAAAGAGATGTACTATCTCCGTGCAGTGGAGAAGCCAAGGAACGATGCAATACTGTCGAAGTCTTCTTCAAGATAGTCTTAGAAGAAGCTTGGCTGAGCAAAAGCCCATAAAATGAGTTATGAGGGACTATTTATAGCAAAGGGTGTGGTGACCCTTAACATTCCCCTTTATGATAGTTCAACTACCCTCATGACTCTTCACCTACTCTATCATTGTTACATCCAACTGTTGACACTCAAATTAAACTTGACATGACTCAACATTACAATGCAAGTGTACTCATGTGAGACAACATGGCTTGAGAAAGACTTAAAAGACATCACTGACACTCGGTCCGATGTGGTGAGACCAACTCTTTGAAATGCTTGTGATGGTGAAGCTGG
Organism: Pinus taeda; assembly: GCA_000404065.3. Lineage (NCBI taxonomy): Eukaryota > Viridiplantae > Streptophyta > Pinopsida > Pinales > Pinaceae > Pinus > Pinus taeda. Next base: position 5,968 of record APFE030972092.1, read on the forward strand.
TGAGCTGATGCTAAGATTGGTCATGTGTGATGGTGTGCATGTACCTCGTGGTGACATCTTGTTGAAGTGAACTCTTGCATTCGTTGCAACTAGTGCATTGCTTCGGCCCCTTCATCTGACTCGTTTGTTAACATGTGCATGGTCTTCTTGGGTATGGTTGAACCAGAAATACACTGATGCATAGTGTCCATGTTGATCTTTAAGTGTGTATTGGTGGTCATGCACATCAACTTGCCAAAGTGCATGTTCAGGCCCAGTTGGACTTGCTTCTTGTCTTTGCCGTGGTGAGTGTGTTGAATGAGTTGGATTGCATGTGTGTGCTCAATGACATGCATATTGTTGGATCCTTTGCATAAGATCAACAAGTCTGCTAACCATGCTTACTCTGTGTCAGCTACTGGGATGGATCCTTAACTTCTACTTGCACAATTTTAACCATGAGTGCATGTTGCACCCATTATTATTCTTGTTCCTACTACGACTCATTGGACTGTCTGTGCAGCTTCATGTTCTTCCTGAGTTGTTGCTTCATCACATGAAACTCCTTCTTTGTTCCATCTTCTGCCTTCGTGGTTTCTTCATGTCGTGCCATCACTTCATAGCTTGAGTCTCCAAAGTTGCTTTCATTATCAATGGATCTACTTGATCTTGCATCTTTTCTTTGCCTTTATGTTGTCAACAACCTTCCTCTTCCATTCATTGTGTTCACTTCATTCATTGTGTTCGCTACATTCGGTATGTTGCCTTTAGCTATTGTTCATGATGTTGCTCATTGTGATGTTGTTGCTTGATGTCCTTGTCCACAAACAACTTGACGTCTTCATAAGTAGGCAAGCTCATAGACACATAATCGAATGCATCCCCAAGTGTGCTCTGAATGGTGTCTTCGTCTCTAATCTCCTAGAAGTCATTGTACATGTAATGCGAAGAGGGAGATGAACACCTGTGATACCTTGAGACATGGAAACACTCATAGCAATAAATCTTTAGTCAAAAAATAAAATGGACATGAGAACTAACTTGCAACATACGTGGGTGAATCATTATGAAGGTTGCTCAATTTCAACCAGGAGGTCGAGAGACCAACTGCCAAGACTATACAAGGCATAGTTCGGGCTATTGAGAGAGTAACTGGTTGCTGGAACTGCGCAATGCAAAGTCCAGTATGGCTACTCGCTACTGGGATTGTGGATTGTACAATTCGATCTAGGAATGATTGTTGGCCTAGGGACATATTTGTTCAATTTCTTGGGCCAAGCAGCCACTGACCTCTAGAAATTCCAAAAAAATTCCTAGAGGCCATTGTTTGGCAAAAATACGCACATATGGAGCGGAAGGTGAGCCTTCCTTTCCCAGATTGTGTAATGCAGCCTTGGTGAAAGCAAAGCCCAAGCCAAGGTTGGCCCGACTTTCCGACGGGCAGTTGAAAGCAAGTAAGTCAATGAATGCATGACGACATGAAGTGATAACAGAAGTGATTAACATTTCATGCAAAACATGTATGAAGTATTCAACAAGAAGATTAACATGCATGTGGGTGAGGTAGTTTGCCAGTTGGGTGAAAGTTCTCGCAAAACAGTTTCATGCATGTGACAGCAATGAGATAGAAACGAAAACTGAAACAGAGCTAGGACAAGCTAGTATACATGTAAATGATAGCAAGCATTCAAAGAAATCAAGCAAACAATTCTCCCACAAGAGAAAACACAAAAAGTGATAGAAATGCAGCACAAGGCATGGGAAGCGAGCTTACCTCAAAACGGTTGAGCTGAATATGCTCACTACTCTTAGATGTTATGTGGGGTGTCAGAGCTACAAGGTTGATGTGAGGAATGAAATTGTAGCATCTAGTTGATGTGTTTTTATAACATTGAGGTTTGGTAACACATGCTACAAATCTAGGGGAAGCGAGACTTGGTGGGAGGTTTATGAAATGATCCTTGCATGTAACTTCCAACTGCTAAACACAGATCCTTGAAACAAGGGATGCCTCTGCATGTTGCCTTGGGAGAAGAAGCCCATGCATGTAAGTCATTTTTTCACAATCTTGGAGGGAATTGGTCAACTTAGCTCCACATGTAAGAGAATGCTTGACTGCTGGAGAAAAATGCCTCTTTCTGGCTGGGAGCTGGGCTGGCTACCTAAGAGATTTGTGCAATTTCTGGGCTGAATAGTTGACTACTGCCCAGATTTGTGCAAATCCTAGGCTGAACAGCTTGTTGGTGGGAAACTTTGCGCAAATACTATTGGGAGGGTTGGCTAGAAGGATTGCACAATCCTGGAGCCCAACAAGCTGTCAGAGAGGATTGCACAATTTCTAGAGGGAAGGCTAGTTTCCCTCCAGAAATGCATCATTTTCAAGGGGAAGCTGCTCAGCCTGCAGTTGGACCAAGTCTGGGTGAGTAGCCTATGGAGGGAAAATATCAAACTATGATCGACAGGCTGTCTTTGAGCAAGAAAGACACTGAATCTTGAGGACTTGACAAACCAAAAAGTTGTTGTGAAGGTTGGTAGGGAGGCTCCAAAATAGGCTAAGGAAATATTTTGGAGGCTGGTTATAGCTGCTAGAACAAGGTGATGAGCAGAACATAGAGTCTAAAAATATAGAGGCAAATACAACACTCAAAGAGAAGAGGAAGGCACACACTGAAGCTACCACAAGAAAAAAATGAAACAGAAGGACGGCAAGACATGTCCTCACTAATGGGGACTTGGATAAGATTGGAGACATAATTCAAGAAGAAAAAATAGAATCATGGAGAAAGCTAGAGGATCACTACGCCACACTGCTAACAAGTGTCGCAAAACTCATTGCAGAACAAAAGGCACTAGCACAGATAGTTGGACAACCAACATAGGCAAAGGAGAAGCTTGGAGAGGAAAGACCAGTAGAGCCTACAGTTGGAGCACAAATAGCACTGATACATGCTAGAACCCTGCAGTTTGAATTTGTCAAGGTAGAGCAGTAGGCCAAAGAGTGGATGTACGTGAACATGAACATCATCGTAGTGCCACTTCAGAGATTAGACAAGCTACATATAGAGATCATAGATGACCTGAAGCAACGCAAAAACCTCACTTTGTAGTTAAACATTCAAGGGAGAGAGAGAATGAGCTTCACTAAAGAAAAATCTCGACCAAGCAATCTAGGATAGGGATTAGGCAATAAAACAACCACAAAAGTTCAAGGATGTGGTTGAAGAAACATGATGCGAGGTTCCATACATTGATGTCCAAGAAGAGGAACCAGTGGAGGACATGGCTGTGAAGCTTTAGGTTGCAGTAAAAGGATACAACAATAAGATCATGGACATCCAATGTACATATGAGATGAATATCAACAAGCTACAAATGAAGCTACAACCAAATACACCAAAGGAAGTGTAAGAGCAAAGAGAGGCCAACCTGAATGGGTCAATGGACAACATCTTCATAACGGTGGAAGATTATGGGAAGCTATTGGATGAGAGCTTATAGATTTGGACTTCGCAACAGGAAGATACAAATGCACATAAACTACAAGATGATATTCAACAAAAGTGTCAGTAGCTAGACGAGATTCAAACAACTGTAAGAACCTTGCCAATCTCACAAAATCTCGCAAAGTTCAATGAGGGAAATTCCCTACAGAAGAGGATCGAGGAGCTGAGGAATGAAGAGTAGAATTTGACAAAAAGAAATCATCCATGGTAGGATGAGGCTCTCCAACTATCACAAGTAGTGGATGAGAAGCTTAAAGAGCTTCAACAGAGAAAGGAGGTAGTGATGCAGAAGGCTATGCGACCAACAATAGAAGCATTGATAGAGGAAGTGCACAATGAAGAAAAATAGGTCACAGACATTCTGCAGCAATTCAACAACACCTACAACAACATTGCAATTAAGATCAAAGGAAAATCACCTAATTTACTCTGGATGAGCCACATGTGAGTGTTGGGGGCTTGTTGGGCGCAACCCAACCTAGCCTAGATTTTGGAAAAGCATCTAAATTTTGCAGGGTGGAGCACACAGTGGAGCATGCAGAAGAGCACATTTATATTGCGTAGTGTTGTAATGGCTTCGGGGTGAGTGGAAGCCCCTCCATTTTGCAAAGGCGTGCGATTTTGTAAGGGATCAAAGGTTTTTCGGACCATAGTTGCTTGTTTTAATGAGTCCATGGTATTTGGACCACGGTATTGTGAAGATGTCACCCTACAATGTAATAATATATATATGGTAAGATAATAAGAAGAGATATCAACCAATTTTGATCCAGATCAGTGTTATGGGTGAACTATTTTGATTTTTAATTTGGTAGCAAAGGAGAGGTTCTGCAACTGTGTGCGCAAACCAAGAAATGGTTGTTAATCAAAGATTCCTTATATTAAGCAACGGTTCTTGTGGATGTAGCCCTACACTGGGGTGAACCACGTTATTTTGGTGTTTTTATGTGCATATTTTCTTATTATCTGTTGTAGAGTAGAATTTATTATAGTTGTGTTTTACTTCAGTGAAATGATAGTTTACAGTTTTATATGGCATGTTTAAGTGATTAATATAATGTGGCGAAGTGATTTATAGATGTTAACGATAAGATAACATAATAATACCATATCTCATAGTCCCTCAAGACTACAGAAACCTGGTTCTGCATCGTCCGATAGTCACCTCAAGTGAAACTCTGATATGCTTGCAAGTCATTTCCCAAAGTGCCAATGGTCAAGGGTTTTGATGGTGCACAATATAGATTGATCCTAGGTGTTACAGATCCATTTGGGAACATCAAATCCCAACATTCAAATCATTGATTTAGGACTCATGAAACCCTAAAATCAGTTGTTTCATGCCCTAAACAAGTCAACCCTTTGAATGCCTCCTTCCCAGACAATTTCATGACTTGAAAACATCCAAAGATTGCCTTTAGAGGGACCAGCACAGGTAAGCCCTTATGAATGTGTGTTGCAGAGTAGCTAAGTCCACTGGCAGGGTGCTCTACAGAGCACTCAAGCTTCCTTTCACCTGTGCTGAGTGAGAATGAGCGAAATTCACATAGGGTTTGGGAATATTCTTATCTTATGGAGTCATCTTGATGTTTCCCTGTCTTATCAACCTGTGAGCTCGAAAATGGATGATGAATGAGTTAAGGATCATCCTATCCCCTCATCCCTTCCTCCATGGAACTAATTTTATGTATGGAAGGCCATTCAATGTCATCATTAATGACAAAACCTCCTTCGTCTTCTTATAAATTGACCACTCACCTAATTGATCAGGGGCTAGCTAGATTATGTTGAATTGTAAGGAGATAATGCTGCTATGAGACTTGACTTTGGAGCAAATGATGTGATGCCACAAGCTTGTCTAGCTTTTGATGCGACGTGGATTGGATCCAAGCTGGAGGAATGACTTTGAATCAGACATTGATGGTTGTAATTCCTTCTTCTATCTAATAAAGTGTTTGAACCTTTTTCCATATTTGTGTTCTTTCATAATGCTTATATGTGTGGATTTCTTATGATTCCATTCATTTATACTCAATGGATTGTATGCTTTTATAGGATTTCATCTTCTGTTGTGTTGGCATGGTACTTTTCAAGTGGATTAAGTATGGGAAGGAGCGATGGAATCGATGAAAGGGAGATGAGAGGAAAGAAGAACTACAAGTAGGCCTTCTATCATCTCATATTATCTATTGCTTATAGGGAAAGTCTAAAACACTTTAAACTGTTGTTCTACGCAAAACTACTTGTCTAGTGAATTAGTGTTTATCCGTAGATGCTAAATTCTCCAAAACGCTATGTCAGCCAAAAACAAGCCAACACTTTCCACCCTACTATTGTTGTCATGATAAGGATTATCAATGGTTCGTTATGGTTAATATGATTAATCATTAGTGACCATGTTAACCATTGTTTGGCACATTTAACCATGGTTGAATATGGTTGAACTTCTTGTCAATGTTTGATCATGGTAAGCTTTTTAGAGCATGGATACAGTTATATGAGGATGGTTGTCTATGGACAAGTGTGGTTGACTACGAGAGAACATGGTTAACTATGGTCAAGCATGGTTGACTATGGGTTAACATGACTTACCATGGTTGGCAACATTTAGAAATAAATTAATATGGCTAAGCATCTATAGTATGCTTGATAATGTGATTGACCATGGATGATCATGGTGGTCATGGTTGACAATGGTGAACCTCATTAACAATTGCTAAATTGTTTCAAGAATGGTTGAAAATGGTTGACTAGGTTTGACCAAATTGGCAATGGTTGATCATTGTTGATCATGTTCTTTATGCTAGATATCTTGACTATGGTCGACTATGGTTGACTATGTTGTCTATTTGATGGTGTTCACTATGGTCAACAAGGTTGCAATCATTGGAAATTGTGAACACAATTAACTATTGTAAAATTGATATTTTGTGACCATGCTCGACCATGCTCAACAGTTGATCATGTTTCAACATATTTGACAATTAATACTATGTTAATGTATAATAACCGTGGTTAACCCATAGAAAGAGGCATACACTATATGTTTTTGGGCACATTATAATGATGATTATTGCTGGTCACATTGCAACAATGACTGTTACACTGAAATTTGTCACCATGGATATCTGCAGTTAAATAGCCATTTTGTCCTCCTTGTCAAGCCTCAAACCTTTTCTCTTCATGTCAAACTTCAAAAAGAGAGAAAGTCACTTTAAAACATGTTTATCTCTGGGTACGCAGGTTCTCTCTACCTTACCTGCGTGTACGCACTCAAAACACACTGTACTTGCGTACTTGTACGCTCTGTAAGCTAAAGATTGGGTGCGTACCCCTGTAAAGGTCAAAAGGCGCGAGTTTCATCTCTAAAAAGTTACTTGTGGTCACTTCTAGAGCCTTCTAGAAGAGTGTTTGACGTGTATTGAGCGCCTCTAGATGGTTCATACACCCCTATGATAGAGGAACTTATCCCATCAAGAGAGGAGCT
>APFE030972093.1:0-21240 GCA_000404065.3 Pinus taeda
ATATATCTATTGTTAGAATAAGGAATTGATAAGAGGGGGGGGGTGAATCAATAATTTAAGAAACTATTAATTTTCTTTTCTTGCTATGCTTATAGTTCCTTCTAATGTTCTTTGATATGTGAGAGCATGCATTCATGAAACAATAAATCTGTAAACTTTTAGATACACATACTCAAACAAAATTCTCATGATCATCATACATTTGACACAATGTTTTCACGTGGAAACACAGAGGGAAAAAACCACCAATTTGTTGTTTGTTTTATGATGTAATTTAAGCACCAACTTAATTACATCTGTTTGTTTGTGAGCACCCACTCACTGGAGGCAACAAATTACAAGTAAAATGCCAACTAATGATTGTCTAAAGATTCAACTTCTGCACTTTTATTTCTAAACACTTGTGGAAGTCTTCCTCTTATTGCTCACTACAACACTTCCTGTGTGCTTTGCTTTCTCTGCTCAGGGTTCTCCATTGTTTCCACCATAGCACTACCCTTGCAACACTTTGCTCCAATACACAACTCTCTACACTTCTCTCTCGCACATATCCTCACACTCTTACTCCACTCAATGGAGGTTCTAATTTTTGTTCCTGTGCTTCTCTTGGCTCGATGTAGTCACTATCATCATCAATTCTTCCCAAGCATATACCCCTGGCATGACACCCCATTCTTCTGCTAATTTACGCTTACTCCAGTTTTGTCACTACATTAAAATCATAAGGATGCGTGATGATCACTTATTTGTCGTACTATTGACTCTCCATGTTGTGTATTAAATTTCAGTCCCCCCTTACATATTTCATAGAGACTCCCCATGCTTATTTATGGCTCACAGAGATCTACTTGTACATCCTCATGGAGTCTATGTTCTACATTCAAGACCACAACTGTCGATTCATACATATTTAATCCACCTTTGTACTACTGCTCTATCGACAGATTTACACTACAGGACACTATCAGATCCTTTTCCATATTGATGCTTTTAAACATAGAATCCACATAGAAACAACGAATTTCAATCTTCCTTGGCCCCTTTTGTGTAAGCCCTTTTTTGTGTTTTTCTCCATAGGACCAAGGGTGGTCACTGAGGGGTCTTCCTCAAGGTGCTAAGACCTTCAGACCCTCAATTAGGGTGATATTTCCTTTGTTAACCCCTTACATATGGTTTCATGTTTGTTTCAAAAAATTAGCATTTAATACCCATGAAGGCCCTTTATCGAAGATTTTTGTTTGTTGCACCTATGCCAGCCACTAAGGATCACCGATCACTGATTGACAATAGGTGATAGGAACCTTGTATTAATCCCTGGCCTTTGGTTCCCTTAAGACTTCGTGACCACCTGCTCTTCCGCAAATCAACAAAATTCCATTGTGGCACATGAGCCAACCATTGCAAACCTCTGATCGTCGATTTTCGAAGTGACGTCATCACCTGTGATGTGATGATTCCTTACCAGTGATACGTGTCACCCAGATATGGCCCATTAGGCCATCCAAAACACTAAAATAGCCTACCACGTGTCCCTCTATACCGTGACATCATGCTGATGTCAGAAGCTATGTGTCCCTTATTAGAACCAATGAGATCCTACCACTTTTCCTCCTCGGAGCTCATCTCAGGCTACCATCTATCCTCATTAGGCCCAACCAAATGGCTCCATGTGTCCTCCTGGAGGAGAGAGAAAGAGGCCTTCCATACTTGGTTTTGCAATGAATTCTTTGTAAGAATATATTTGGTTCTCTCAATGATTTAACAAGGAATGCATAGTTCCTGACATTTAGCTCAATCGACATTCGAAAATTGATGATTTTTCAATTCCTGTAAACTTATGAAGCTTCTTATCACTAATTGTCGAACTGCCATAATCCTCTGACATTGCAAAATTGCAAGTTGCTAATTCATGAACACTTTCACTGTGCACTGAACCTTGAATCCCCCAATCACTGATTGCGGGACCTCGTATTTTGACACCTCCGATATGCGATATTGCAAATTGCTAATCGGCGGTTCACTTCCATTGTGCACTGAGCCTTGAACCCCACAATCGCTGATTTCTAGGGCCTTCAATATGCGAATTGCAAATTGCTAATTGACGGTTCAATTCTGCTATGGATTAAACCTTGAATTCCCCCCGATCGCCGATTATCGGAACCTCTGATCTCTAATATTCCTCACTGCATAAGGCTTGAATTACCCTGAACTTTAGTAGGCCTTATCTTCGAACCAAAATTCCATTTCTAGACTTCCACATACCTTTGGAAAGTTCTTCTAGGGCACTTTCCAATGAGAGGAGTCCAATTAGCCACTGAGACCATATGCTACCTAAAAATATGGCTCCAAATTATCTACATAGCTGGAAACACAAACACAAAGGCATGAAGCCCCATCATCAGGATGAGCCTTATTTGACATCAATGCCAACACTTACACAACCAACCATTTTCATACTATCAAATGTCCAACAATCTCCCCCTTTATCATTGATGGAAACACTGCAGACTCCCCTCAGGCTTGGCATGATCTGCTGTGATGCCAAATCTATCCCCCTTTGACTTCAATGGAAAAGAAAACTTCACTTTCACACCCCCTGAACCAATGCTACCTACTCTCCCATGAGTTCCTCCTGCTAAGTAACCTCCACCTCCTACTCAAATGGTTCTCTTGCAAGTGGTTTGGTAAATATATCTGTATATCCTTTAGTTTTTTCTTCATCCATATAATATGTGTACAACAAGTCACAAAAACAATACAATCCGCTTCAACAGTCAATAGAGAGATGGAGCCTTGTTTCTTGCTAACCCACGATACCAAGCAGTCACCCAAAAAGAAAGTTTCACCAGAAGTACTCTTCCTGTCATCTAGACTTCCAACCAAATTTGCATCTGCGTAGGCCTACATATTGAAGTCTTTACTCCTGGCATACCATAGCCCATACTCTATTGTACCTTGAATATATTTAAAAATCCTCTTAACAGCTGCCACATGACTTTCTCGTGGACAAGCCTAAAATCTTGCCACAATTCCCACTGCTTGCATGATATATGGCCTTGAAGCTGTCAGATACAGTAAGCTTATGATCATCAGTCTCTATTTAGTCTGATTTACCTATGAAATTGCACCTTCCTTGCATAGTTTACAGCCTATAGTCATGGCTGTGCTGATAGGTTTGTAATCCTCCATTCCAAATTTCTTCATAGTTTCCTTGAGGTATTTGGATTGAGATATAAAAAATCCTCATGGAGACTGAGTAATTTGAAGACCCAAGAAGAAGGAAAGCTCACCAATCATGGACATTTCAAATTATGTTTACATACAGTTTGCAAACTGATGCCCCAAATGCTCCACATTGCTGCCAAATATTATGTCATCCACATATACATCAATTACCAGTAGATGATCATCTTGATATTTTACATAGAGATTTCTATCAACTTAGCCTTTCTTAAACCCTTATTGTTCGAGATACATCCAACCTTTCATTCCAGGCTCTAGGAGCCTGTTTCAAACCATACCGAGCCTTCTTCAGTTTCCATGCAGGTCATTCACTAGAGAAGAGTAGAAAACCTTCGAGCTACTCAATGTAAACCTCCTCTTCTAAGTCTCCATTGAGAAAGACAAACTTCACATCCATCCGATAAAATTTGATGTTCTTATGAATGGAAAGAGCAAGAAATATTCTTATGGATTCTAGTCAAGCTATTGGTGCAAAGGTTTCTTCAAAATCTACCACTTATATCTAGGCATACCCTTTGCAAACAAACCAAGATTTGTTCCTGATTACTTGACCCTTTTCATTCAATTTGTTCTTGAAAACCCACTTGGTTCCAATAAAAAAAATTGGTTTTGGTCTTGGAAAAAGCACCCGCATGTCATTCTTTTCAATTTGGTCTATCTCCTCATTCATGGATTTCACCCAGAACTTATCTTCACTTACTTGACAAAGGTTCTTGGGTTTTATCTATGACAATAGAGCCAAATTTGCATGATTCAAACTTCCCACAAGTTTCCTTCTAGTCTAGACACCCTATCTTTGATCTCCAAGAATCTGAATCTCAGGGTGTTCCTTCTGCACATACCTGGAAGGCATTTTTGGCCTTGAAGACATGCCTGATTCCCCACCTTCATTGTTTGAATTTGTTTCATTTAGATAATTGACATTTAATTCTAAACTCTCTTCATCATTTGAGTTCAAATTTTGTTTACAGGGTTTAGGTTGTGAGCCTACTTCATCAACTACTATGGCAATGCAGTCTTTTATCTTCCTTGTCCTATTGTTGTAGCATTTGTACCCTTTGCTTCAAATACAGTATCCAAGCACTATTCCTTCATCAACACGAGTCAATATTCCCAAGGTTCTTTTCATTTCTTTTAATGATGCACTTGCTCCCAAACACCTTAAGGTGTTTAACTCATGTAGGTATACCCTTCCATAACTCATATGGAGTTTTGTCACTGTCAGAATTGAGATGAGTTCTGTTTGACAAGTATACTGCCTCCTAATGCCTTGCTCTTCACAAAATTCCTCAAACTCTCTTGACGTGAAATCGCCTCCTCTGTATGATCTTAAGCATTTTATTTTCAAATCTTTCTCATTCTCTACTTGAGCCTTAGACTTCTTGAAGTTCTCAAATGCTTCCACCTTTTATTTTTAGAGGAGAATCCAAGTAGCCCTAGTGAAATCATCAATGAACAGCAAGAAGTACGTTTCTCCTTTTGATGTTTTTGTTCTAGCGGGGCCACAAATATTTGTGTCAATAAGCTCCAGAGGTCTAGATGAAGAGAAATCTTTCAATTTGAAATGAGTCTTGGTCTGCTTTCCAAACTGACATGACTTGCAGATGGTGTTATCAGGTCTTGACAATCTAGGCAATCCTTTTACTGCACCTATCTTGCTTATCTTTATTAAGGTGTCAAAATTCATGTGCCCGAGCCTACAATGCCATAGCCATTCTTTGCTTGTTTTACTCAAATAACAACTGACCCTTGAGTCGTCGAACACATAAACATTATTATGAGTCTTGATTTCCTTCCCCACTAATTTTCCATTTTTTATATTGTAGATCTCATAATATTTATATTGGAGGGTCACATCATATCCATTGTCACACATATGGATAACACTGAGTAGATTGTGTTTGAGGCCTTCCACATACAAATTATGTGCTTATGTCTTCTGATCAAGATTGACCACTCCTTTCTTTTGATTCTTACTGGAGCATGGTTGCCAAAGGTGACATTGCCTTCTATGTCTTTTTCTTTTAGTGATAAAAACTTGCTTTTGTCTCTAGTCATGTGTTTGGAACAATAAATTTCTACATACCCTTTGCTTTCTTTATCATGCACTGACAAGGTGACCCAACATTGCATGCTCTTTTTGGTCTTTTGTTTCCAACGTCCTTTATCCTTTTGTATTTGAGTCTATCTATTAGCTTGAGATTTAGACATGTATTCAAACCTGCTTCTACACTCACTAGCCTTGTGCCTGAAATTATTACATTTAAATCATTCAAATTCACTTTGTAGGGGAGGGAAGACATTCTGATTCCTAAGAGAGGAACCTTGAGACTTATTAGTCTGATGTGAATTAAACTTGAGATTTTCATCTCTTTCAACTTTGACACTTCTATAGTCAATGGCTTTGTGTCCAAATATGTGACACTTATATAAGTGACCATAAAACAAGTAAGCATGCATATTGTTAAAAGCATTATGAGATTTAGAAGAGAAATACCTTGGTCAACTGACTGTTTAGCTCGTCCTACATTGACGATCTTCCCTTTGTTCGACTACTTTTTTGTCTTCATGAACTCTTTCATGATGCTTCTTCCTCTGACTTTGTTGTTCTTCAAATACTGTGGACTTGAAGCTTATCCTCTTTTTTACAATAGAATATTCTTGTCCCTTAGAGTACCCCAGTCTGCTTCGATTCCTGAGGGGCTTTGACAACTCAGAATCGGATTTAGCCTCCTAGTCCCTCTAGCAAATTTCTCATTTATAACCTTCTTGTTCATTGCTTCGTCAAGACCGGTTCTTAGAGAGACCACCTCTACGTCAAGATAGTGGCAGTTTTCTTTCCATTCTTGAATCATATCTTGAAACACCTTCTCCTTTTGTATGGCTTCCTGCAAACCAACCTTTAGAGGTAGAAAATCATGTTTGCAAGTTTTTGAGGTCGTTTCCCTTTTCAACTTGAACATCTCTTATTTCATCTGCTTGTTCTCCTCTTCTAGTCTTTCACAGTTTCCTTCTTCTTTTTTCAGCATAAGAGCTAGACTATCCTTTCTTTTGACAGCCTCTTCAAGTTTTTATTTATGATATGTAAACTCTTGATTATTTGAGATATATGTTCCTTCTTTTGCAGCTGCAACTGTTCCTTCATCTGCTTTTTTTTCTTCCTTTCTTTCTTCAACTCACTAAGGGAACTAATGAGTTCTCCTTCAAAGTATACCACTTCTTCCTCTTCTTACTCTTCAGAGTCCATTATACCTTGTTTCTTGGAGTTTGTTTTGAGGGCCATAAGAAGATACTTGTTTAACTCATATTCCAATGAGTCTTCACATTTTGATTCCAGAGCCGAACTATCCTCTTTGGAATAGAACCCCTTCTTCTTGTAGGGTTTCTCCTTCTAAAATGTCTGAGACTTATTTCTAAATTTCATATCTTCTTCTCTTTCAGCCTTTTCTTTGTAATGGCATTTGGAAGAGAAATTTCCAACTCTTCCATAGTTGAAAAACTTAAAGGGAAACTTCCCTTTATCTTTACCAGATCCATGCTTCAATTTTTTGGCTAGCTGAGTCAGATCCTAATCAGTATCATTGCTAGAGAAGTCTTAATGAGCTATGTTCTCCTTTCCCTTATTGGATACTTTGAATGCAACTTCCTTTGTTTCAGATTTCTCCAATCGTACTCTCATTTCATAGGCTGTGAAAGTACCATGTAGTTGATCCGTTTTGAGATCTTTAAAGTTGGTCATTTCCTCTATAGCTGAGATTTTGGCATTAAATCTCATGGGTAGAGATCTCAATACCTTTTGAACAATCAATTCTCCCTTAACTTCCTCACCAAGTCCCCTAATAATATTAATCACTTCATCAACTCTGAGGAAGTATTCAACTATGCTCTCATTCTCAGTCATCTTCAAGATTTCAAACCTCATTTTGAAGGTTTCAAGTTTTTCTTGCTTCACTTTGTCATCTCCTTCATGACATTGGTTAAGCTTCTCCCACATTTCATAAGCAGACTTACAATGCATGACTTTCACAAGTTCTAATTAACTAACACCACCAAGAATGGCATACTTGACTTTACCATTGCTCATTTACAGTTTCTTGCCATCTCCATCTATGGAAGGAATATCAGGCACATTGTAATTTACTAGTACTGAGGTCCAAACATCTGCCCCCAGGACATAAGATATGCCTCCATTCTTACTTTCCAAATGGAATAATTGGATCCATCAAAAATAAATACTCTAGTTGAGTAAACTTCTTGAATCTCTTGCCTAGTCACAATTCCTTAAGAATCTATCTTCTAGTGGTTAAACTGTTACTGAAGGAACTTGGCTCTGATACCAATTATTGGAATAAGGAATTGCTGAGAGGCAGGGCTAAATCAATAATTTAAGAAATTTTTAATTTTCTTTTTTGACTATGCTTATAGTTCCTTCTTATTCTTTCATATGTGAGAGCATTCATTCACGAAACAGTAAATCTATAAACTTTCAGATACACATACTCAAACAACAATGTCATGATCAACATACATTTGAAACATTGTTTTCACGTGGGAACCTAGAGGGAAAAAACCAACAATTTGTTGTTTGTTTTATGATTTAATTTAAGCACCAACTTAATTACATATGTTTGTTTGTGAGCACCACACACTAGAGGCACCAACCCCCTTTGTTTAGCAAGCACCAACCTTCCAAGAGGAACCAACCTCTTAAGTGTGCAAGAACCAATGTGTCACTGCCACTATTCTACTATTTCATACAATTTTCATACTGAAAACAAAGGCATACAAATTACAAGTAAAATACCAACTAATGGATGTTTATAGATTCAACTTCCTCACTCTTCTTTCTGAACACTTGTGGAATTCTTCCTCTTGCTTATCACTGCAACACTTCCGCTGTGCTCTTCTTTCTCTAATCAAAGCTCTCCATTGTTTCTGCCAAAACACTACCCTTGCAACACTTTGCTCGAATACATGTCTCTCTGTACTTCGCTCTCACACATATGCTCACACTCCCCCTCAACTCAATGGAGGTTCTGAGTTTTTTTCCTATGCTAATCTTGGCTTGATGTAGTCACTGTCATCATCAATTATTACCAAGCATATACCCTTGGCATGGCACCCCATTCTTTTGTTGATTTACGCTTACTCCAATTATGTCGCTGCATTAAAATCATAAGGATGGGTGATGATAACTTCTCTGTGATACTATTGACTCTCCATGTTGTGTATTAAATTTCAATCCCCCTTACATATTTCACAAAGAATCCCCATGCTTATTTATTGCTCACAAAGATCTACCTATACATCCTCATGGAGTCTCTATTCTACATTCAAGACCATAACTTCCAATTCATACATCTTTAATACACATTTGTACTACTTCTCTATCAGCATATTTACACTACATAACACTATGATATCCTTTTCCATATCAATTCTTTTACACATAAAAGACATATGAAAACAACGAACTCTGATTGTCCTTGGCCCCTTTTGAATAAGCCCCTTTTTTTCATTTTTCTCCATAGGACCGAGGGTGGTGACCCTTCAAAGCGCTAAGACCTCTAGACCCTCGATGGGGCCTATATTTCCTTTGTTAACCCCTTATACATGGTTTCATGTTTGTTTCAAAAAATCGACGCTTAATACCCATGAAGGCCCTTTATCAGAGATTTCTCTCTGTTGCACCTATGTCAGCTACTAAGGATTGTCAATCACTTATTCCTGATAGGAAATAGGCATCTTGTGTTAAGCCATAGTCTTTGGTTCCCTTAATACTTCGCGACCACCTGTTATCCTGCAAATAAGAGAATTTCCATTGTGGCAAATGAGCCAACCATTTCAACCCTCTAATCACTGATTGCCGAAGTGACATCATCACCAGCCACGTGGCACTTTCTGACCAGTGACACATTTCTCCCAGATATGGCCCACTAGGCCATCCAAAATACTGAAACAACCTACCACGTGTCCCTTTGTATAGTGACATCATGTTGATGTCAACAACCATGTGTCCCTTATCGGAACTAATCAAGTCCTGCCACTTGTCCTCCTCAAAGCTCATCTCAGACTACCATCTATCCTCATCGGGCCCAACCAGATGCCTCCACGTGTCCTCTTGGAGGAGAGAGAAAGAGGCCTGCCATACTTGGTTTTGTAGTGAATTCCTTTGTAAAAATATATTTGGTTCTCTCGGTGATTTAACAAGGAATGAATAGTTCTCGGCATTTAGCTCAATTGACATTCACAAATCGATAATTTTTCAATGCCTGTCAACTTATGAAGTTATTGATTGTTGATCGCCGAACTAACCTAGTCCTCTGACATTGTGATATCTCAAGTTGTTTATTGGCGAACACTTCCGCTGTGCACTAAACCTTCGATCCCCCAATTTTTCATTTTTGATACCTTTGATATGCAATATCGTAAATCACTAATCATCAGTTCACTTCCACTATGCACTGAAACTTGAACCCCCGATTGTCGGGACCTATGATATGTGATATCAAAAATTGCATGCGATATCGTAAATCGCCAATTTTCTATTCACTTCCGTTGTGCACTAAACCTTGAACCCCCTGATTGTCGGGACCTCTGATATGCGATATCACACATTGCTAATCACCAGCTCTCTTCTGTTGTGCACTGAACCTTGAATCCCCCGATCACCAATTGTAGGGACCTCCAATCTCTGGTATTACTCACTACATAAGGTCTAAATCACCCTGAACTTCAGTAGGCCATATCGTTTGAATCAAAAGTCCATTTCTAGACTTCTGCATACTGTTGGAAAGCTATTCTAGAGCAGTTTCCAATGAGAGGAGTCTGATTAGCCACTGAGCCCATCTAATACATTAAAATATGGCTCCAAATTCTCTACAAAGCTGGAATCACAACCACCAAGGCATGAAGCCCCATCATCAGGCTAAGCCTTGTTTGACATCAATGCCAACACTTACACAACCAGCCACCTTCATACCATCCAATGTCCAACATATATAGATATATATATAGATATATATATATATATAATATATATATATATATATATATATTATATATATATATATATATATATATAATATATATTAATTTCTTTACAAAGGAAGAAAAGGTACTATACAAATAGGAAGTAAAAGAAATGTTACATCTATCTAATTCTGACCAAAGGAAGCTTTCTAGGAAAATTCTAATTCTTAACGCTAAACAAAATAATATGTTTCCATGGAAGAACTAGATCAATTCCTACCTTAAAAATCATTATGAATCTCCCAACACCATGGATGTAATTTCAAATTTTCTTGTAGGGGATGGAATTTTATATATGAATTCCTTATTAAAAGGAAGAAAAGGTACTATATATATAGAAAGTAAAAGTAATGTTACATCTATCTAATTTTGACCATAGGAAGTTTTGTAGGAAAATTCTAATTCTTAAAACTAAAGAAAATAATGTGTTTCCATTGAAGAACTAGATCAATTTCTACCTTAAAAATCATTATGAATCCCCCAACACCATGGATGCAATTTCAAATGTTCTTGTAGGAGATGGAATTTTTTCTTTATAAGACATAGAGTTTGGGGTTAAACAGCTCACAACTAGGAAATCTAAGGACATTGAAGGCTACCAAGTTGAAATTTTTAAACTAGGAGAGTTTATCCTTACCCCCCACATATAAAAGCTCCTAAATTTGGAAATAAAACAATGCTTCCCTAAGCCATGGACACGAATCATCATTGTCCAGAAGTTCAGGACCCGAAAAACTGCTAAAAATAGTAAGTTGTGCTACAATTAAGGAAACTGAAAATGCTGAGAGAAACAATGATGGGGGTCTAGATGGACTTGGAAGGTGGCCACCAATATCCACCTGGATCAAGTATGTACTTCATATGCCCTGAAGACACCTTCTGCAAAATACCCATAAAAATAGCCCTTTTTCCATTGGCGTTGTTCCACAGTGTATCACTCGTGCCAATGCGGGAAATCCTCCAAAGAGGGCGCACCAGCTGGCGCTTTGTATTAGAGTCGCACTAGCGCCAACCCAGTTGGGTAAAGTTTTTAACAAACCAACTCGCGAAGGTTCTTCCTAACTTATTCATGAACTGATTCCAGTTTGAGTTAGTTCAGTTGGGCTTCGAATCTCCAAAGGAGGGAAGTAGTTCTCCACCTCTCATGGAAGCTTCCTAATGATAAAGACAATCCCATGAATCTTGTGGATGATCTTATCTCCTTCTCCTCTCTCTATATAAGCTTGTCTCTTTGCCTTTGACAAGCTAGTTAGTAATTCTAATCTTCAAGCCCCAAATTCTAAGTCCCAAAGTCTGAGAATTGCTAAGCTCATGCTACAAGAGGCCTTGTTCACCCCCATAAGGCTATATCTTTAAGGAGGAGATCCATGTCCAAGTAACCAAGGGGAGAGAGGCTTGTTCCCCATCCCCTACAAGCTTTGCAAGGCATGTGTTGCTGATCATCCAGCCAAAGGAGGATTTGACGTCAGAACTTGGTTGTATCTTTCTTTGTTTATCAATAATAATAGACGACTATCATTATGGTTCCACTCTTATTGCCTTTATAATGATGTTTGAGTTGTATCCTTTCTGACTGATACATAGTTGCATTTCTTGGATTTTATGCTTGCATTTGTCTTGTTCTTTGCATGTGCAGGTGTCTGTTCATAAGGATCGTGAGGATTGTGACCAGCTGAAGCGAAAGAACGGGAGCGACGACTTTGCAATTAGGAACCTGCGTGTTAGGCCCTCATCATCGGTCTTTACTTTGCAATTAGGAACCTGCATGTTAGCATTGTTTGATTGTTGCTAGACCCCATTTAGGCTAGTGGGATCGCCTCTGTCTGTAGAGGGGATTTACCTATACAACAATTTTGCGACTCCACTGGGGAGTTGGCTTTTGCCTTGTTTGTTTATCTTGTCTTGTTGTTTGATTTGTAAACTATTAGACGGAGCCTGAAGTCTGGCCAGATAGCCTTCGAAATGCTATTGCTTTGCATTAGCGAAGTAGATCAATGCTACTTCAGTCCATCTCCGGTTTGGTTTACAAACTGAACGGCTTGGAACTTGCCTTGTTTCTTGGTTATTTCCTTTGTTTCTCCCGCTTGATTAGCTTTCTGCGTTGAATGCCTGTGTTGCTTTTTGCCTCTTGGTGTACTTAGGTATTGCTGGTTCGGCCTTGGCTCTTTTGTTTTTATTTTTTCCATAGCAAACTCGGCTGGCGCTAGTTTATAGCGTGACAGTCGCGCCAGTTGGCGCAAGTTGCACATTTACAACCCGCGCCAATTCCTGAAAGGCGCTTGTTGCAGCCTGACAGTCGCGCAAGGGCTGTAAACTTTTGAAGTTTGCTTGGTTGTGAACTTTTCGAGCTTGGGTTCTGTCCTAGGTACCTTTTCCAGACTACTTGAGTGTGTTGGAGTGTGATTTGACTGGCTTTGATCGCTACCCTTTGGGTGTTTGCTTTTTTCTATCGATTTCGCATTCCTAGCCCTAGGGCATCTAGTGGCCTTGTGAAAGCGAGCCTTCCTCAGGTGTTTTGATCTTTTTGGGTCCAGTCGACTCTTTTGCTGGCTCCCTTACACTTGTTTGGTAGTTGTGAATCATTTTGTTGCGTTATTTGGTGACTTTCTTTGTCTTCACTTGAATTCCGCTTCATCTCACTTTGAGCCTAGATCGCACGGCTCATTATTGTCTTTGGAATTTTTTTGGTTCTTTGGATGTTTGATTTGTGATTTGAGGAACTGAACGTGCTTGTATTGGATAGAATTTGCTTGTGTTATTTCTAAAAGTTGTTTAGTGGATTTTGCCATCATCGAAAAGAAAAATCTCTTTTGATTTGAATTGGTTAATGAAAATTAGAACTTTTCATTTCGATTAGTGATTTAGTGATCTTAAAGAAAAGTTTATTAATTTGCATTAGCTGCATTAGGGAAGCTCTTTGTTGCTTTATGATCGTTTCGTTTGTATGAAAGCTCTTCAACTCTCTCATAATTAGCATTCATCGAATGGAATGACATGTTTTGGCATATAGATTGCATTTAGGGAATTTTCAGAGATTACATATGATAGGACCTGAAAACCGAAACTTAAATCAAGATCAACTTTAAAATAAATCGAATGAATCTAAAAATGCATTGGAACATAATGCTCACATTCTAGAGGTCTAGGCTAGAGACGTGCTCTGGCGTCGTTAAACCTAGTCACTTTTGTTTCCACTCAAGGTTGGGTGATTCCTCCTTTTGTGACTCAACTGTGGTCTAGTACGGACTTGTGCTCCCACGTACCATCGATTATATATGGGGAGACTCCACTAGGTTTTCATCCTTGATCCACAGGAAGCCGTGTCTGTCGCCTTTCAGCGCGTAACGCACCGAACATAGCATTTGGGAAGATTGACTTCCGTACGGAAAGTCCTTGGTTTTCATATGATTGCTAAGGTGTATATGCAGTTTTACGGATTGTCTGATAAACCCCTTGCCTAGTTTCTCTAGAGTAGTCACTTTTTGATCCTTTTCTGACTCCTTAAAAGAAAAGGCTCACTTGAGCATTTGTCACTTTGGGCTCACTAAATATTCGAAGGCGACTAGAGTCATCTTTTTGTCCTTTTCTCAACTCTTAAAAAATGAAAAGGTCAAGTTGTGTCCTAATGTCTTAAAATTTATTCGACCACGATCACACATACCTTGTTAGATCTTGTTTGCGTTAGTTTTGAGTAGGGTCTTTCCTCGGTAGCTTGTCTAGGATTTTGTGAATTCAATCATCCTAGCGGATCCATCGATCCCGTCTCCCGTCCCTAGTGACCAAGGGTACCCTTCTGCTACTCCTGAGACACCGGTTTGTGGTGACACTTTTCCTGTTATTCCAAGTGTCCAACCATTGAGCTCTCGTGCCCCAGAAGACTAGCTTCACGATATGTTTTGGAACCCTATTTGGGAACCTTACGAAGAGGATTTTCCCTCTACTCCTACTGGTGTTTCGACCCCGATGGATTCCTCTGATATGGAGGACACATCTCCTATAGCGAGTGAAACACCTGTTGTGTCAAGTATCGAGACTTCTATCCCGACCACATCCCCGGTCATATCTATGCCCTACACTGTCACCCCTCTCGGTGTTACAGTGCCTTTACGCTATAGAGCTCTGAGGGATGCCATGGGCTCTAGGAACTCCTCCTTAGGTACCATGTGGGATCATAACATTATTCCCACTATGGGATATTTTGTTTCGCAAGTTCACAATACCGTTGTCACGTCAGTTCCGACCAATCTAACCGTTTGTGTCGCATCTTCAACTCTGGTTGCTAGTGCCGTTACGGCATCTTCGATCGTAACTACTGTTGCCGGCCCATCCCGCGGTCCAGTACATAGTGGTCAATCCGCACATACAACCAGAGTTATTAGTGCCCCACCTTCTTCTGGTGCCATTCTAGCAGGGGGGGCATATTATCAATATTTGCATGCTGTCCAGAATTCAAGCGCGCAAGGCCCTTATTATGACCCTATCGGTCATCATTTGTATATTTCCTTGCCAGCTGAGCCCGCTATTGAGGTTTCAGTTCCATTGAATGTCGCTTGGGGTACCACTGGTTATGGTGGTGGCCAAATCCGTCCGAATCAAGGGCAGCCGTACCAAGGACCATCGTATCAAGGTCAGCCATCCTACATGTAGCCTAATTATGGGCAGCAGTATTATGGCCAAACCTATCCAGGGCAACCTGGAGGCTCGCAAGGACAACCCTCCCAGGGACAACCTTCAGCCTATGGTGGTCTGTCTTTTACCTATCTTGGGCAACCTTCTGGAAACCCGGGACAACCTTATGCTCAACAAGGACAACTTGGAGTCCAGCAGGGATACCCTTCGGGTCAACCCTACGGGAATTCAGGACAACCTTAAGCGCAACAAGGACAACCTGGAATCTAGCAAGGGTACCCTTCTGGGCAGGGTGGTCAGCCTTACATGCAGCAAGGCCAACCCACTGCTCAGCCTAGTCAGCCATCTGGTCTACAAGGACAACCCTCGGTTGTACAAGGACAACCTAACCCCCAGCAAGCTCATCCTTCTGGGCAAGTAGGTCCATCCCAAAATCAACCAGGGCAACCTCCCGGCCAGATGGCCCAACCTCAATCTTCCCAAGGACATCTTTCTGGGCCTGCTCAACCGGGCATGCAGATGGTCCTTGCTTCTCAAGCTCAACCCAGTTTTCAGCCCCAGACTCAAACTGGTCTCCAGCTGCAAGGTGGGTTTCAATCCAAACCTTCTTACCAAGCACAGCCTGGTCCCCAGGCTCAGTATGGAGCCCAGCAACCGTATGGATACCAGCAACCCCAGGGGAAAACTCAGTTTGCCCCATACAAAATTATCAACAGCCATAGGTCGCTCCTTATCAAAATTACCAGCAACCAAATTTTGCTCCTGCAGGTCAGTATGGTAACCAATGGGGCGCTAGGGGGCAGATCCAGAATCAACCGCCTGGTTATGGATATAACCCTTATGGACAGAGTCCCTACGGACAGGGTCCTTTTGGACCTGGTCCGTCCGGTCAAAGTCAATGGGGGCAACTAGCAACTAGGTGGAACTCTGGCCCTACCTCATATCCACAACCGCAGATGTCCTTCAATACTCAACTACCATTCTTAGCAACGTTGGAATTTCCCGATGTGTCTAAATTAACCAATGGTCCTATCTTGCATAATACACAATGGCCGCTGGTTCCAACCAAGATACCCGGTGATTGTCCCAAATTTGACAAGAAAGCTAGAGAGGATCCTCAGGCCCATGTAATGATTTACCATTGGTGGTGTTCGTCCAATTCATGGCTTGACGATTCAATCCGACTTTGCCTGTTCCAAAGGACTCTCACCGGCTCGGCTGCTAAATGGTACATTGAATTGACCCGTGTGTCTTTTCAAGATTTCAATTCATTGGCAATGGCATTCCTCACTCATTTTCAGTTATCCATTCGGTATGAGACGGGAACACATCTCCTTACGTCTCTCAAACAGGACACGACCACACACATCTCTGATCATATACATGAATGGAGACAGTGTCGTCGGTTGATCAAGTTCTGGATTCCTGATCAACTCCTAACCGATTGGTTCACGACCTCCTTTGTCCCTAAGATTGCACGGGACATTGCTATGGGAGCTTGTGTGACTGAAGAGCAAGCTATCGCGCGTGCCCAATACCTTGAATTAGTTTATTCTCAGTCAGGTACTTTATATGAGTATTTTCCTAATGCCCTGAGACCCGGTACATCCAAAGCTCCACCGAAGCCATCTGTCGATGGAGTTATTGGCTCTGTAAATCCGTCGTCGAAGAAATCATCCTCGAACCCTGGGAAGCAAAAATCGAATGCTTCAAACGAAAACACTCCTCAGGGTGGTCCTAATTCTGGGACTACTTCCGAGGTCAACACCATTCAGTCCACCACGGCGAACAAAGCCTCAAAAGGAAAGAAAAAGGGGAAAGCGAAGAACAAGTCTAAGCAACCCAAACAAGACTCCTCCAAACCTCCACCTGAGGAAGGAGCCAAGCGTAAACCAAAGTATCCTTGTCTTATCTGTGATGAGGATCACTATACCAAAGACTGCCCAAGGCAGTCCAAGGTTAGTCGTTTATTGAAAGGCGCTCCAGGGATTCCTGCAGTTCTGAAAGAACCTTTCCCCTATCAACAGACTCAAATGGTGGCCGATCCATCTTCGTCTTCTTCTCCCTTTGGTTCCCAAGTGTTCATGGCTGGAACCATTCCCGTTCATGTAACGACTTGAACAAAGGAATATCCATCATCCGCCGGGAAGGAGCCTGAGATTCCCTCAAGCGCTCCTTCGTCCAGTTCTGGTCCGCTCCACATCGAGAGACCTAGTACTGAGACGACAATCCGACCCCCTCCTAAAGGAGTACTTCGGAGATCATCTTACAACCCAAATGCTCGTGCTGCCCAGCACTATAGCATAGTTGAGGACTTAGCACAGGCTCCGTCGGCTATGTCTGCTTTAGAAGTTCTCCAGAGCTGCCCCCCTCAGAGGAAGTCCCTGCTATCGGCCATCGGTGGCATTGATCCAGCATATTCGGATTTGATCACCTTCGATCTCGAGAGCGATGTCCCAAGGCTGCCTCATCAGATCGCCTTCCTCATACAAGTCATCATGAATTTGAAAACGATCCATCGTACGGTTATTGATGAAGGTGTGTCAACTTGCATCATGTCTGTTGCTTGTTGGAAAGTGATCGGGTCTCCGACTTTGAGCCAGTCTCCCACGATGCTGGAAGCCTTTGATGGGAGAGAATCTTGTCCCTATGGTATCCTTCAACGATTGCCGATTACTTTGGAAGGGAAAACTGTTGAAGTGGAAGTTGAGGTCGTTGACGCAAATCTTACTTACAACCTCCTTCTGGGCTGGAGCTGGACATATGCCATGTGTGCCGTGGCTTCGTCCCTCTTCCGTGTCATTCGTTTCCCTCACCAGGGGAAAATTGTCACGGTAGACCAGCTCTCCTTCTTCGCTTCTTCATCTGAAGGCAATGTGCCTTTCATAGAGCATACCTCCATCCCTTTCGAGAGTGTGGGAGCCGGGCTCTTCAAAGATCCCGCCTTCATGGGTGTTTTTCGCTCCCACCTCCAAACCTCGCCTCCATCAGTATGATTTCGGTCCGTTCTAATCCTTGGGTCCTCCCCTCCACTGACCAGATCGAATCATGGGGCAAGGAGATGCTGTTGAGTCCCGCCGAGCTCAACTACATCAAAATTGTCGTTGTATCGGCTCCTCCTGCTGAATCTGCTTCTGTAAGCGGAGCTCTTGACTCATACGACTATTCCCCTTGGCTTGGAGAATGTGCCTCCTCGAATCCATTAAAGGAAATATTTCCTTCCGACGAAGCCATCATAGGGACCATGTCTCTCGAGGAACCTCCGTGGTTCAATCTTCATCATCGTTCCTCGTTTCTCCCTACCCTTCGGGAAACGTTGGCTTGTCTCGAGCGGTTTTCTCCATGTCTCCCTTAACAACCTCTTCAGACACCTATTCAGGTCTATCAAGTATCTTCTGAAGGGAATTTGGGGAACATTACGCAGACCCAACCTATCGACATCTCTGTCAAACCAGGGGTTGTCGAGCACATCTACATAGGAGTCATTTGCACTCCTGAGGAAATTCAAATCTATATAGCTCTTTTTCGCGAATTCTGTGACGTCTTTGCATGGTCCTATGAAGAGATGCCTGGCATTGATCCAAGCATCGTAGTGCATGAGATACCTACGTATCCAGGAGCTAAACTTGTTCGTCAGCGTTTACGCCCTGTGCACCCCCGCAAGGCTCCAGCAATCAAAGTGGAAGTCAAAAAGCTTCTTAAAGCTGGCTTCATTTACCCCATCCCACTCACAGATTGGGTCTCTAACATTGTCCCTATGGATAAAAAACAGGGTACTATTCGCGTCTGTGTCGATTATCGCGATATTAACCGAGCCTGCCTAAAAGATAACTACCCCACACCTTTCATTGACCAGCTCATTGATGAGTGTGCTGGGAGTGAGATAAATTTGTTCATGGATGGCTTTTCTGGATACAACCAGATTAATATTGCGCTCGTCGATCAACATAAGACGACCTTTATCTGTCCGTGGGGTACTTTCGCTTATAAAAAGCTCCCTTTCGGTCTCAAGAATGCCAGTGCCACTTTTCAACGTGCGATGTCTTACACCTTTCATGATATCCGGCACATCGTACAGCCTTATCTGGATGACCTTCCCGCTCATTCAGCTAAATGCCAAGACCACCCATCGCATCTCCGCGAAATTTTTCTTCGCTGTCGACACTACAATATTCGACTTAATCCACATAAATGTGTCTTCTGTGTGGAATCTGGACGACTTCTCGAGTTTATCGTCTCCCGATAGGGCATCCGCTTGGATCCCCTTAAATTCGAGGCCATTTTGAATCATCCTCCCCCTGCTTCTTTGCGGGAACTGCAGAGTTTGCAGGGTAAAGCAAACTTTTTACGACCATTCATCCCGAATTATGCCGAGGTGGCAAAAGGTTTCACACGGTTACTCAAGCGTGACACCCCGTTTCGATGGGATGCCATAGCTCAAGAGTCTTTTGAACATCTTAAAACTCTTCTGGTTTCCGCCCCTTTGTTGCGGCCTCCGAATTACCATCGCAATTACACGTTGTATCTGGCCGCTGCTGATACCACCATTGGCATGGTTCTGGTTTAGGATGATGATGATGGCACTGAACATGTTATTTATTACCTTAGCCGCAATTTGTTAGACACGGAGTCTCGATATGCTTATGTCGAGAAGTTGGCACTGGCCACTGTTTGCACCGTTCAACACTTCCGTCATTACATCTTGTTGCGTACCATGACAGTGATCTCTGATTGCAACCCTATGACCTACATTTTGTCACGTCAGTTGCTGGGGGGAAAATACTCGAAGTGGATAGTCATCCTCCAAGAGTTCGACTTGGAATTTGCTGCTGCCAAGTCTAAGAAATCGCTTGTCTTCGCTGAACTGTTTTGTTCTTTGCCATCTACTGCTGCCTCCTCTTAGTTAGAGGATTCCATTCCAGACGAAACTCTCTTCCTCATCAGCACCCTCGGTCCCTGGTACGGGGATATTATTGTCTACTTGCAGACATCCTCCTTCCATCCCGAGACCTCTAAGGATGCTCACCGATGAATCCGACATCAATCCCAACCATATCGCATTGTTGGGGACACCCTGTACCGTCTCGGCGTTGATTCTGTTCTTCGCCGATGCTTGACTTTCGAAGAAGCAGAGAGAGTTTTGAACGACTGCCACTCTGGTGCTTGTGGCGGTCACATGTCTGGATATGCCACTGCATAAAAATCCTCTGTGCTTGCTACTTTTGGCCTTCTATTTTCAAGGATTGCATTCTTGCCGTCCGTTCATGTCATGAGTGCCAAATTTACCAACGGAAGATGCGTGCACCCCCTGCTCCACTGCACGCCGTTGTAACCGTCGGTCCTTTTTCCAAATGGGGCATCAATTATATGACCTGTAACTCTCGCTAGGGCGGGGGGCATGGGTACATCATCGTTTCTGTTGATTATTTCATGAAATGGGCCGAGGCGATGTCTACATTGTCTGAAGACGGTCACACCGCGGTGCAGTTTTTGTTCAACCATGTTATTTTGCGGTTCGGAGTTCCCCAAGCCATCGTCACTGATCACGGAAAGCATTTTTGTAATCACATGATGATCGAGTTAACAACCCAGTTGGGCCTAAGGCATGATAGTTCAACCCCATACTATCCTTAGGCAAATGGTCAAGTGGAAGCCGTGAACAAGGTCTTAGTCACGATGCTTCAACGAACTGTTGGCATGCATAAGTCCAATTGGAATTTGATGTTGTTCTCTGCTTTGTGGGCCTACCGTACCTCCATGAAGGACGCCACCGGTTTCACTCCCTTTCAGTTAGTTTACGGACTGGAGGCTACCCTTCCTATTGAGTGTGAGATTCCTTCATTAAATATAGCTATCGAATTTCTCCCTGATACTACTCCAGTAGAAGAGCGTCTTCTTTACTTAGAGCAGCTGGACGAGACTCGTCGTCTAGCCTCCTTAGCTATTGAAGCACAGAAGAAGCGAGTGAAAACTCACTTCGACAATACTGTTCATCCCTGCTCTTTCATTGAGGGAGACTTAGTACTGCTCTATGATCAAGCTAATGATAAGCTGGGGGCAGGAAAATTCGAGCCTACGTGGCACGGGCCCTACATTGTGAAAATAGTTTTGCAGAAAAGAGCCTACGAGCTTATTGATTATGAAGGGAATCCTCTGGATAAGCCCCGAAATGGGCTTTATTTTAAAAAATACTATGCATAAGTCCAGGAACTCTCTCTTTTTGTATATACGTGTGCTTTCAGCAAGTGTGTTGTGTGTGCATGTGTCATGCGGAAAGAGTTATTTTTGCTGACAAAACTAACCTCCCTAGGAGTCTAAGACTCTCTAGTGACAAAC
>APFE030972093.1:38080-52676 GCA_000404065.3 Pinus taeda
GCCGAATATGCCCTACATCCAGTAGTTCCTTCAATTGGATCTGCAGTTCCCGAAGTTCTGGCGCCGTCATCCTATAAGGTGCTTTAGAGATTGGTTGGGTACCTGGTTTTAACTCGATAGTAACGTCCAACTCTCTTACCGGAGGCAATCCCGGTAGTTCTTTTGGAAATACATCTGGAAATTCGGCCAACACCGGATATTGTCCTAGGGATGGCCCTTTTTCTTGGCTTGCTTCTCGAATTACATAAGCCTGGCAGCCTTTCCTTAAGCAACGCTTCATCTGCATTACTGAAATGTAGCGTAAAGAGACCTCCCTCTTGATCCCCTGAATTTGGATGGCTTTTCCTTCATCATTTATGCCTAGAATCCTTTTCCCATAACAGTCTACCCAAGCTCGGTGAGCTTCTAGCCAATCCATACCTATGATAAGATCATATGTCCCTAATGCTGTGACATAAACTTTCAGTTTAGTCGAACAGACCCCTAGATCAATTCCGCATTGATCCACACTCAAGTCTACGGTTTGGAGTTCTCCTGAGGCCATTTCCACTTGATGGAAATGATTTTGTCTACGAGCTGCCAGCCCACATTTGTTTAATGCATATGAAGAAATGAAACTATCTGTAGCACCAGTATCAAATAAGATTTTGAGTTTTATACCATTGATAGTACCTGAAGATTCCACTACCGTGGATTGATGTGCTGCCTGGTCACGGTCGACCACTGCATGAATTCTATGGTTACCACGGTTGTCTGAATTTGGTTCCTTGCCAGCCCTATGCGATATATTTGGCGAAGCTCCGGGGCAGTCCCGTTGAAAGTGCGGTCCCCCACATCCCCAACAGTTAACTGGCGCTGATCCTCTTGAGTCAGGGCGTGAATTTCTAGAGAACGAGCCTCGTCCTCTCGCATTTGTTCCTCTCGAATTCCTCCCTCCGCTAGCGGTCCTTTGAGATGCCCAAGGGTTGGTGTTTGATGATCCCGCGGCTATAGTGTTTACTGCCATGGGAGCTCCCGCCCCTATATTTCTCGGGGCAAACCTGTTACCGTACGGTGGCCTCGAGCTACCCCCCTTGAAGAAGTTCCGGGGAGTCTTTCCTAGAAATCCTGTTTGGACAGGCCCGGCTAGCCCCATATCCCTTTTGATCCCAAGGTGCTCTTCTGCATATCGGCCACATTCAACTGCCTCGGCTACGGATGATGGCTTCCACATGCTTACCAAGGCTCTGATGCGAGGGTTTAACCCAAAAATGAATCTTTCAGCCTGACGTTCATCTGAGTCTAAGTAATGAATGTATTTTACCAGTTCCATGAACCTTATCTCGTACTCTTCCACCGTTTTACTTCCCTGCACTAACGTATGAAAGGCTCTTGCTTGCTGTTGCTGAAAGTACGGAGGTAAATACTTTGCGCGAAACCTTTCCTCAAACAGTTCCCAAGGGACACTATCTGATGTAAAGTGCAGCTGTTTCTCCAGATTTCCCCACCAAATCAAGGCACTTTCCCTGAGTTGAAACACGGCAATTTTTGTCTTTGCTGAAGACGAATATTCTTTTAACCCAAAACATCTGTTCATTCCCTCCAACCACGCTTCAGCGCGTTCACCTGCTCGGCCTCCTGAGAATTCTGGGAGTCTGATTTTTTGAAGCTCCCGAGAGATGTCCTGCTTCGACCTTCTGGGCTCGAAATTCTTCGGTTCCGCTGAACTGGTAGCCAAATGAGGAGATTCCTCCTTGGTTTTAGCCTTAGTGGTTTCTTTTAATGTTGCTAATAAGGCTTCCAAGGAGTTCATTATTACGGTTAACTCTGGCGCTGGGGCGGTTGATGATGATGAAGGTCTCGGTGGTGACGCTGGGGATGATGATGACGACGACGGCGGTATTACAGGTGGTGATGCCGCCCGATCACGTCGTCGTCGCTCATATGTCTTCACCATTTGTAATGGTTCCTGAACACATAATAAAATTTTATCAAAGTTATGAGGTGGACGACCGAATTTTAACACGTAACTTTCTTTTGCGACATTACATTTAGAAACGGGTATAGTTTTGCTATTTTTACCCGCTAGGCGGATCTTACTGGTACCGAGGTCAAGGAGGGTGGTCGCGCGACCTCCTTGTCCTAATGCAGGGTATTCTATCCTAATATGACAAATGCATGGGTATGCAGTAATACAAGGGAGTGCAGAAAGATAATTACTGCCACAATAAACAGAGGCCTGAATGTCATCCCTGATATTCTCGGTAAAACAACGAAATTTATAATCAAACTTAAGAGGCGATTTTGAAAAGCTTTTTAGCCGCGCTCACCAGAATATTGATGAGGTGCTGAAAGGAAGGGGGGTGCCAAAGCAGTAGAAAGGAACCGCGTACTGGATCCCGGATCCTCATTCCTTGAACTGTCTCAGGTATTTTAATGGTTTATTTTTTGAATGCAGAAACAACCACTTATGGGTATGTTCTTTTGCATTAGTTCTTCATATTTATTCACATTTATGAAAAGGAGAGAATCAGTATACAAAGCTCCATACAAAAATAAGTATGGCAGAGTTAATAGAATTGAAGATGCGATTACAAGAGCTACTATAGAGAAAATATATTTGACCATTTCATTCACATTTTTGAAAGATTCTCTCTCAGGAACAGATGTCACACAACAAGGTACAGCCACCATAAAGACCTTGGAGCAGCTTTTCTATGAATTTTAAACTTGTTTCTAACTGATGATTTATATTGTAGAACTGCTATATTTACTACAGGTTCTTGTTACTTGAAAAAGAGCAAATTGCTAAGTAATACAGCAGAATGCTACAAGAACAACTATTTCCAAGGAATAAAATGGCATTTCTCTGGCATGATATAAAAGGAAATTACTGTAAGATCTAAGATATGCCAGGTGGAGCTGCAAGAGATTACTTCTAATCATCTCCATCAAATAGAAAGATGCCATTTCAGGCTAAACTATTCCCCTTTCCAATATGTAACATTAGGTTATACTAATCAGTTGGCTAACTAATATTGTCCATGACAACATAAGGAAGTTAAAAGCATTACAATATGAATAACCTAAATAGCAATGCCTTCTAATTTTGAATGTAACCATTTTATCACAAAACATCACGAAGGATATGCTCAAAATTCCAATCCTTGAAACTTGTGATTATCATAAAAAAAAAACACCAGCAATCTTTAAAAATTCTATATTACAAAGCATTTTTCTGAAAATTTGATAGGGATGATAACGACAATGATGAACATGAGGGTCATGAAGGATAGCATGCGATCCATAAGAAGCAAGTAATCTGTGAATATTAATGTTAGATTCCTCAGTGTAATTTTGAGAATACGCTGTGATATAGTGAAACAGTCAATCTCGATGATATATCTGCAACAGCTAAAAGGAACATTAATGGTAGTGTGTGATCAATAATGAGCGATAAATGCCACATAATCATTACACTCCTGTTACTTAGTCGTTACAGTCTATGGTCATCCAGTATAGATTTTTAATACTTTGTTATGGTATTTCTATTTTGATTTGAAATATTTTTCCTGAATGACTGGTAACTTAAATTTTCAAGTAATTTTGCGTCATAATTGCTTCCTACATTTCCTGCATGTAGATAGTGTTCTTCCTCTTTCTATTTACATATCTGCGAGAAAGTATGATTTTAAATCCGTAAATCTTCTTTAGTAGTTAAAATCTATGTTATATGTTTGACTGTTCATATTTAAAAGCAACTAAAATTTGTATTTATATATATTTTATATAATTATGTCTTATTGCTGTTGATAATATTCATGGACGTGTTAAGAAGAGCACCAAGGCGATCACCAAAACTTATCTCCACAATTGTTGCATTGGGATCCGAGCTTTGGTCTATTGAAACCATAGGGGTTGGAACAGTATCTCCATCCGAACCCTGTTCGGATTGAAGGCACAGACAATTCGAATTGCCGAATTTCCATTACCAATTCCCAGCTGGGTAAATGTACCGATTTTAAGGGTATTGACTCCTTTAGCTGATAAAAGCAGCCCTGAATGGTGACTTTTGAACTTAGAGAGGCTAGCGGCCTGTAATGCGAATTTGGTAGCCATTTGCAATGGTCAACGGTCTGGTGCAGTACAAATCTGGGTGGCATTATAAACTTGAAAAAAATGAACTTCTCGTTTCTGGTCAAATGTTACAAATCTTGGCAAATTTTTTTAGTTGGGTTATATGTTAAATCCCCCCGGTCCTGCCAAAGCACGGCCGAATTGTTGTCATGACTCTCGGCGATTGCCATGTAATAAAATAACGCAAAAATAATGGCGGCCATAGGCAACGAATGTAAATTTAATTAATGTTATACTTGTACTGTGAAGCAATTTAATAATAATACCTTGCCTTATAAACATTTGATAAATGTGGATGCCAGAACAATGGTGAATGATGGACCTTAGAATGGGATAGGTGAGTTCCCCTGCAACCCGAAGGCTGCCAGGAAGCAGTCCATCTCTTAGAAAGGAATAGGAACTCTATGGCTAGAGGTCATACCCGTGAATATGTACAAGTAATACTACTTTTTGTTATAGTAAAAATACAAATTTTTAACAGGGATAATAAAAAATCTTAACAGTGACAATGTAAATTTTTAACAAAAAAAAAAAATACAAGTCCAAAGGCCAAATATGCGAGACGTATTATGGATTTCTCCTGGAGGTTCGAATCGGCAGCGCATGGGACAGACGGATAGGATGGATATAATACACGGCCTGCACGTCCCGCGTCCGATACCTCCAAACCTTCATTCTACGGAGAAATAGGGCATTGCCTCTGCCTCTCTCGGTCGTTGAAATATTTTCAAAGTACACCTTCAAAAAAAAACTTAAGGTGCACAGGCGTTGTCGTAATAATGTTCGTGCCATCGCAAGTGAGCAACGTCGCGAGGTCGAATCCTCTAACGATATTGTCGAGTTGCGGCCGAGAAGAAACCAGTCTACGAGAGTGGGAGACAGGTTCGAGGAGTTCAAGAAAATGAGAGCGCAGATGGAGGAAGATGAGTAACTGGCTTCTCTGATGAGAGGTCTACGTGGACAGAACCTCTCTGACTCACTCTTTGCTGCCGATGACGTCCGGCTTCGTCTTGTAGAAGTATCAGGCTTTGGAGATGAGGGAACATTGCCTTTGGTTTATGATCCCGTTACCATATCTGCTTACTGGGGAAAAGACCTCAAGCAGTTTTGACACGCATTACACAGCTATTAGCAGTTGCTGGTGGATTTATTACATATTTGGTATGGGATATTTTGAATGATAAGCTTAAACAGGTTGGCTCTGAGCAAGAGAGCGCCCGGAACGCACCCTCCTAGACAGAATTTAAGCGAGCGTAGGTCTAGGTCTATCAGTCGGAGGGTTTGAACAAGCCCTCTGATACCATATGTAATGACTGAAAACA
Source organism: Pinus taeda (assembly GCA_000404065.3). NCBI lineage: Eukaryota > Viridiplantae > Streptophyta > Pinopsida > Pinales > Pinaceae > Pinus > Pinus taeda. The sequence continues at coordinate 43,519 of APFE030972093.1, forward strand.
GAAATTTCATGATTCAATAACTAAAAAAAAATACATAATCTTAAACAACGAAACTTACCTGAACTGCTCCCTCGTAAATTGTTGTCTGCTCTCGTTTTCTGAATTTGAATCGATTACTGGGAAACCAATTCCTCCCAGCCAATTCAGTAAGCTTCGCTTACTGCCCCCGTGCCCAGAACCTCAGATCAATTTAAGCTGCTTCCTTTCCTGTTTGTTTCGGTCTCCCTCTGCTCTCTCCGTTTTCTCCTTCTCTTTGCCCCCCTTCTCTTCTGCCCTCTCAGTGTTTTTATACCGGGGAGTGCGGTGGCCACCTCCCTGCCTTCGCCCACCGCTTCCGCTGCGCTCGACACCTCCCACATGCAGCTCCTTAGATATTTTGCAGAGCCGTGGTTGCTGTCGACTGGTATAGGTTTTAGTTATGAATAGTAATGATCTCATAAAAGGGTACGCCGTATGTGTTTTTTTTTAATATCCAGCTTATGTTAACTTTATGCTTTAATATATATATATACTTCCATTTATGATGTTTAATTTTAAACTTTATTCATAGTAAAGTGTCACTTTATATTAATTCATACTATTTAATTTATAACATTTAATTTAGACTAATTTATATCATTTAATTTAGACTAATTTATATCATTTAATTTATATCTGTTAACTTATAGCATTTAATTTATACTGATTTATATCCTTTAACTTATATTTAATTTGTACCTTTTAACTTATATTTTGTATCTTTTAACTTAGTCCGAAATGTAAATGGGTTGTTACATTGTATGAGACTTAATCAAACTTAAACACCTCATAAAATAGTTATTTATCCCCCAACTGACTCCCACCCTCCAACTTCCCCATAAAACTTAAACCCAAGGGCCAAAACCTTACCATAACTAAATCCAAATATCTTAAATAAATGTTAACAACTCCCTTTTCACCAAAACTCAGTAGGTTAATCTAGGAAGCTTTTCCCATCACATTTTTGTCATCACATTAACAAAAAGGAATTGGAATCTTTCCAATACCCACTAAAGTCCCCTAAATAACATTCTATATTGAACCTGCGTCCATACTTAGCCTATTTTATGATATACATCTCTCTTCGTTATTTCATCGGGTAAGTTCCATATTGCTTGCAAATATTGGAGTTTTAAATTCCTCAAAAGTGTTTTTTTTGGTTCTGAAATAAATTTGGATGGTTAAATAACATTCTATATTGAACCTGTGTCCATGCTTGGCCTATTTAATGATATAAGATAAGGTAAGATAGATAAGATAATTATATTTATGTCCAACTAATGACCACAAAGTAGGTCAAAGGGATTGTTGAGTACACTGATGTATATACAAAGCGGGAGAACCAAAAGGTCTCCTATAAAAGATACAATGCATGAAGTAAGTCAAAGATACAATGCATGAAGTAAACCAACATCTGGCCCTAGCGGAGAAGATCTAGGAGCTAATAGGTCTAAGGATTAGACCCATCTCTCCTAACATATGAGGCTAAATGAATAACATTGAAGAAACTCAACAAACTCTGTTGGCTCGATGAAGAGCCGATGGCAAGTGCAGACTGTCCACTAAATCGTATCCTGGGGGGGTTCACACGCTGCTGAATGCTGGAGGACCTAGTCTGTCTCCCATGAACAGATCTAAGACGGAACTGCTGCTGAGATCTCATGTGGCAGGGTGAGGTCCCATGGATCCTCACTGATCTGGAGTCTGGATACGTACTGGTATCAATTGATCTCTTGGTGCCCCTGTCTGAAGGTAGTACCCTGAAAAATGTCGTGATCCTTTATGTGGGGTCTGGTCTGATGGGAGGCTGAAGAATATGCGCTCGGAACCTAAGAGCCTCCTGCATATATAGGGCCAAACATCTATGAACAGGGTACTTGAAAAAGTCTGCGAGGGTTCGAGAATATCTGAAAAAGCAATGAAACCTTCCTTTGATCTTGTAGTAGATAGGGCATCCAAGGATGAAGTGCACCTCACTCTCCACTTCCTGTAAATGACATACCTGGTAGAGTCTGTCTAGTCTATCCAACTGGTGGTCTGTCTCTACCCGAAGTCTATGAGAACCTACTCTAAACTGGCCTAGAGGAATGCGAAGAGCATGCATCTAGTGGTGAAACGTATACTAGGGTCGAACAATGAGCCCGTCTCTCAACTCCAAGAAGTGCTTAGCGTAGAAGGCCATCTTTGGGCGCAACCCTCCTGGAGGATTGACCCAGGTGACCTGGATGAACTGCCTATAGATGTCCTCCCTGATGATCTTTTTTAGCTCTTGTCCAATAGGTAAAATATGACCAGGAGCATCTAAGGAATATCAAAAAGGAGGGAGACGATCCAACTGAATTCCCACTGACTCTAAGAGGTTTGAAACTCCTATAAACCAACATCTGGCTCGCCCTGAGGGAGTGGAATGGGCAATAGTCTCAAAAGAGCAATATGCCAAGTAAGGATAACGGTCCCTACTCTTTATCGAGTCTGCCAATCCCTGGACACGATGCAAGAATGAAACCAATCTGAAAACCGTCTCAAGCCAAAAGCGCTGAGCTCCAAACTTTGCAAGGATGATGTGCTGCGGCATTGTCAGTTTGCACCTAATGATGCGGGGGAGAAGAAGAATTTGGACTCTCTTAACTGAAGCCCAGTTTGACTCAAGTAAAGACGGTGCCCAAATCTCTGAGCCATATAGAACAATGGGATGAATCAAGGTGTCCATGAGGCTCATCTTGGATGAGATGTCCTGGAAGTGATTTCGAAAGCAATGTGTCTCGAGAAGGACTAAGCATCCATATCCTTTATTGATCCGAGGTTGAAGTGTTGGTCGCAAACTAAAGTGGGGACCTGTGAATTGCACCCCCAAGTAAGTATACATGCTGGTGATCTCAATCTCCTCCCCTCTGAATAGAAAGTGAAGGTCTGAGGTTTTCTTCACCCCATTGAAGTTCATAACCTTGGTTTTACCCAGGTTGACCGTCAACTGTCGATTGTCACAAAACAGAGCTAAGGCATCCAGCTGCCTCTGTAATCCTTCTGGGGATGAGGAGAGGAGGGCCACGTCATTAGCAAAGAGTAGAATAGATATTAGAACTTGGTGAAGAAGGTAGCCATCAGTGTCTTGGATATGCTCGTGTAGAAATGTTTCCAACTCATCAATATAAATCCCAAACAGGGTAGGGGATAGTGGACAACCCTGTTTAACCCCAATAGTGCTTCGGATGAAATCAGACATCCCATGGGATGCGTGAAGACGACCAAGAACGGAATCATATATGCGCCTGCATAATAGCGGTCAATAGGGTTGCAGAGATGCCAATATCTCTGAGTTTCTGGAGCAAGGCCTCCCTTAGAACAGAGTCAAAAGCTTTCCGAAAATATACAAAACAACAATAGACTTTCTAAGAGCGGTGTCATGCCTGCTCAATCACGGCGTGAAGGGTGAAGATGTGGTCAATGGTCTGATGATCCGGTCGAAAACATGCATGTCCCCTAGCTCCGAGTTGTCTCTGCTCAAGGTCACTAGAGAGCTTCCTATGTAGAACAGTAGCATACAACTTCGAGAACGTGTGACCCACCATGATCGTTTTGTAGTTATTGGGATTTGAGCTGGAACCCGACTTGTGGATCGGATGGATGATGTGGTGTGCCCATGTCAGTGGAAAACCTTCACGGACTACATGGTTGAAGAGATTAGCCAAGTAGCTAACCAAAGCACAGAAACCGTGCTTAAAGAAATCTGCTTGGTAGCCTTCCTTATTGGCTACTTTGTTGTTGTTCATCACCCAAATGGCCTCTCTAATATCTCTGTTTGAGAATAGATAACAGGAAGAGGGTGGGGAGGTAACATGAATTTGGGCCTGCCCGGGAATATAATAAAGTTTAGATGAGAGAACATGGATGTAGTGTCGAGGTCAGGTGGAAAAGGGGAGCGTCGGGGAAGGATGGTACGCCAGAATTGTTTAGGGGAGTGGGTAAGGAGAGCAGAAAGTTCTCGTCTTCTATGGGAGACAAAGAGTCGTTTCTTGTGACGAAGGAGACAACAATAAGAAGCTTTGAGGTCAGAGTAGAAGGGTTGAGAGTGGGTGAAAGCATATCGAATCTAGATCTCTCTTCATTATTTCATTGGGTAAGATCCATCTTGCTTGCAAATATTTGAAGTTTTAAATTCCTCAAAAGTGTTTTTTTGGTTCTGAAATAAATTTGGATGGTTTTTAAGCGAGCTCCATGGTTTGCTTTTTTTTTTTCCAAGAAAGGAAAAAACACTTTCATTAGAATATTCGCAGGCCATGGATCGGGTACCAAAATGTCAGAGGAAACAGGGGCAATCAGATAACCCCAAAAGAAAAAACCAAAGCCATCCCCAACGGAACAAACTGAGTCTAACAATGTCTTATCAAAATCTGACAAAAAAGACTTGAAATAAAATAGAACAAATAGAGTATAATAGTGTCTTATCAAAATTTGACAAAAGAGACTTAAAAGCAAAATAGAACAAGAGGAATACAGAGGCAAATAGAACCAATCAAAAGCAAAATACATTATCATTTTCTCCATGGTTTGTTGTTAAGTTGGAAAATTGATCATTCCATCTTTATTAAATGTGGACAATATAGACGACAACATGTTTTAAAAAATAAATTCGTGCCTGATTTTTAACTATGTGTGCCTAACTTTTCTCCAAACGATAAAGTTTTCTGGGAGAGTACGTAAATTCTATCAATTTTCAGGTTAAGGACATTTATGTACACGGTACACCTTCAAAAGTTTTACCTCTAAATTTTAACAGACCTGAAAAATGTGTCTATATCAGATCCCAATCAAAGCACACAACATAAAATTTGAGAAATGCTCAATTCCACCCAAAAAATATCCTGTGTATTTTCCCTACAAACCAGCACCCACGTTTATATTTGTTTAAATCGAATCTCTACTTTTGGGGCACACCACTGTTACTTCTAGCCACAATAATTTCTAGAACACCACCCTACAAATTTCTCTCAAACAGACTCTTTACTTAATGTATGGTTAGATCTATTCTCCAAAATTCCAGCCATATTTTCTCCAATCCATGTTGCCCATTAATTTTCCAAGTGTTAAGCTTATTAAAAATTAAACCCTGATATATACTAAAATAACGAATCCCAATATGTAAGAATTTGATCTGGCTGAATGAGTCCATCTGCTTTTTTGCTATATAGGTGACACAATCGTCTGGTTCTAAATCAATGCTTGTGGCATTTTTGTAATGGATATTTGTCGTGCCCCCCCACGTTTGATCCACATATTGATGTCAGTCTTCATCTTTTTCATTATTGGCTCCCAGACGGAGGATGCTGAGTCATGGAAATGACTACTCTAGGGCCTTATCAAAAGCTCAGAGAAACCTCCTTTAGGAAACGAGGATGAGTCATGACGAAATGGAAGGGGACCAAAATTCTTGTCACGGGTTGTGAATAGAGAAGAAACAGGTCTACTTCCCGATGGGGGTGTTATTAATGAGGTCTGTAGTGGCAGCTAATACTTGATTAGCTTGTGGATGGTGCAAGTGGAGGGTGGGTTGATGACTCTTGAAATGAGTGCCACACCCTAACATCTATTGTCTCCTTGCTATTGCATGGCGTATACCCCGTTCACAGGAAAGGGATCACCTAACCTAGTCTCGTCATGATAAGTGCTCGGTGGAGGTAGTGTTAGGTGAGAGGTATGACATTTTGTTAGCAATTGTGATGGGTTGGTATCTCATGGGCAGATTGGTTACTGTAGGGGAAGACCTTGCCAAGCAGTCATGTAAGCTCATTGATGAGCACACAAACTATGGGAGGAATCTGGGTTTCAAACAGTGTGCCAGACATCACACTTGTCTGTGCCTAGACCTTGCACACAGTGTTAAATGTTGTCTAACATCGGGTCCTAAGCAGTTGTCCCTCCATTATAAGTGCATGGGTGTTCTATGAGGGTGGCTACCTTCATTACCTTCATCGATTTCTGGTTAGATCCATTTTTGTTTCCATGACGATAATTAATTGGCTTGGTCCTTGCAGTTTCGGGAGAACAAGAGAGTGTCAATGTTTTTTGTATTATTCCTTCATTGCACATGAACTAGTCTTGCCTTTGAGCTGGTGGTAGTTCTTCCTACGTCATCGCTTCAAGGTTCTAATTTGGCGGAGATTTTTTTCACTTGCTTGGTTCTGGTTTGTGGGTTCTGGTATCTAGGTACTTTCTCCGTCTGGTTTTAAAGGTCTTAATTTAGTTGCCAATTTTCTCCAACAGGGATTTTCTTCAGTTGTATGGTTTTGGTTTGTGGAGTTTGGTATCCAAGTTCTTTTTCCATTTCATTTTAAAGGCATTAATTTGGTTGCCAATTTCCTTTGTGGTCATATCTCTTCGATCTTTTCTTTGTTTCGTATCTCTCAGTTTGGGTTCATTGGGTGTTCTGGATTGATGATGTGTTAACATGCAGGAGACATCCCTTGTCATTCACTCTTCACAAGTCTTTTCATTTTGAAATTTTGGTTCCTTTACTATTTTGGTGGCGTTCCTATAATTCTATTCCTCAGGTATCGATCCTTATTCCAAGGCACTCAGTCAAAAAGTGTTGGGTCAGTCTTTGTTGTTCTATGGAACCTTTCATACTATATAGCTTTGGTGATGACATTCTCTCGGTTGAATCAAATTCTCCAATTGTGATAGTCCATTCTCCTTTTGGTTCACGCAGGTTGAGTGTTTATTTGTGGTGTCTGTCTATTATACTCGCTTCCATTGGTTTTTATGGCTCCTTGGTAGAGAATGTCGAGTTGCAGAAGTGGTGTGAGTGGTTCGTCTTCCCATCGACGTCAGTTATTTGGATGAGAATCTGTGGCTAATTACTTTGATTTGGTCCCTCCTAAAGTCAGAAAGGAAATTCTCCTCCTTGAGTGAAAGGAGTTTGGTGATCGAGCATTATTCTCAGATTCAGAGGTAGGAGGTGTCTAGCTCAAATGGATTCCTGACCCGTGGAGATTCAGGAAGCGCAACCTCCATTTTCTTCACTCCCTGGCAGTTCATCAACAAAATGGAAACTCTACTACGCATGGTCCTCAGAGATAATAAGGTAGATAATTACAAATCGTTTGCAGGGCAGGAGGATATCAAGCGGATTCTTCGAGATATCCGCTTTACCCTGGATGACATTGTATCTTGTCTAGCAAGGGTAGAGAAATATGTCGTTTCTGACTCTGATACCGAGTCAGAGGAGCTCAATGAATCTCTTGTTGTTATCAGTGTTCCCTTACTCAATGCATCTCCTTGTGTTGTTACTTCTCCCCAGGGGAATTCCTCTCCCCTATCTCCTATCATTATCATTTCAACACTCTCTTTTTTAAGTTGGAAGTGGAAGTGAACTTGTGGCGACGATTGTTACTCCCTCATGCAACATAATGGTCAGCACTTTCATTTTTGGTGTCTTGACGAATGAATCTTGTTTTTCTCTTTGCGATTATGTCTCTACTATTGTCATCCTTCTCACTATTTTGTCAACTGTACAAGTGTTATAATAGAAGGCTTGGAAAAATTGTTGAAAGTATTGATGTAGTGGTTGATGAAGAAGAAAACACTCCTAGGCAGGTAAGATCTGAAGATTTCGAAGATGATGAGGACTATCCATCAACATCAAATCAAATTCATGATGAAGAAGAAACCCATGAGGAGCCTGAAGAACAAATAAGGATAGAAGAAAAGACTCCTTCCAAGTACGTTCAGAAGAATCATCCAGAATCTCAAATTTTTGGGCAAAAAGAGGCAGGAATACAAACAAGAAGAACAATTGCAGAAGCTTCAAGCTATTTGGGATTACTTTCCTCCACTGAACCACAAAATGTAAGAGAGGCATGCAAAGATGAATGCTGGGTCAAGGCAATGGATGAAGAACTTGAGCAGATCGAAAAGAATAACACTTGGGAGTTGGTTCCTAGACCAAAAGATAAGAATGTCATAGGGACAAAATGGATCTTCAAAAACAAATTGAATGAAAATGGGGAAGTGATTAAACACAAGGCCAGACTTGTTTGTAAAGGGTATGCTCAACAAGAAGGAATAGACTTTGAAGAAAATTTTGCTCCCGTTGCTAGACTTGAGGCCATCAGAATGTTCCTTGCTCTCTCTAGCTTTCAGAAGTTCAAAGTATTTCAAATGGACGTGAAAACAACCTTTCTGAATGGAGACTTAAAAGAAGAAGTGTACATTGAGCAGCCAGATGGGTTCATCCTTGGTAATGATCCAAATCTTGTATGCAGACTAAAGAAGGCTCTCTATGGTCTCAAATATGCTCCAAGGGCTTGGTACTATCGTCTGGACAAATACCTTCATCAACAAGGTTTTTCAAAAGGATCAGCAGATAGCAATCTTATATAAAAATTGAAAATAACAAATTGCTAATACTTGTTATGTATGTAGATGATATCATCTTTGGCAGCAATGAAGAAGCTATGAGTCAAAACTTTGCCTTGGTGATGCAGAAGGAATTCAGAATGTCTTTGCTTGGAGAACTGACATATTTTCTTGGTTTACAAATCCAACAAAATAAAGTCAGTATCTTTTTATGTCAAACCAAGTATCTCAAGCAGATCTTGAAGAATTATGGCATGGAAGATTCGAAACCAGTATACACTCCTATGGTCACAGGATGCAACCTCAGTGCAAATGATGAATCAGCAGCAGTGCATCAACCAACCTATAGGTCCGTGATTGGAAGTGTGCTCTATTTAATAGGTACCCGACCAGACATCATGCATGTAGTAGGAATGGTTGGAAGATTTCAAGCAAATCCTAAGGAAACTCATCTTCAGGCAGTAAAGAGAATTTTCAAGTATCTTCAAGGAACTCAAAACTATGGCCTATGGTATCCTAGAGAAGTGGATCTCACTCTTCATGCTTATACAGATGTAGATTGGGCTGGAAGCATGGATGGCAGAAAAAGCACTAGTGGCGGTGCATTCTTTATGGGTTCTAGATTAGTATCTTGGTTCAGTAAGAAACAAAGTTCTATTGCATTATCTACAGCTGAAGAAGAATATGTGGCTGCCGCATCTTATTGCACCCAACTCCTTTGGATGATGCAAACCTTGCAGGATTATCAAATCACTTGTACTCCACCTATCTCCATCTTATGTGAT
>APFE030972093.1:56189-73181 GCA_000404065.3 Pinus taeda
TACTAGTACGTAGGTGCTGACCTACAAAAGGCTACTACCTTCTCTTTCCTTCCAGGGACCACGTTTCATCAATTTTCAGACTGGATCCAAGTAATCATCAAGTATATGTGCATCAATCAATTAACCAATAACTTCTCAGAATGCTATAATCAGACAAACAGTACCAGTAACCAGACACCAAGTCTATACCTAGAACACTACAGCAATAGACAAAATCAGTTAAAATATACTTCAAGAAAAGTCTGCAACTTCACTAGTAGTAACCTCCAGATGTCCGCACTTTCTCTGTCTGTGGCCTGCGCAGCTTTGCTCCTGCACTGTCTTGGCTCTGCATACCTCCGCACCTGTGACGTCTTCTGATCTACGTACCTTCACACCTGCTCCTTCACTACTACTGCGCACCTTCACACCTGCTCCTTCACTACTACTGCGCACCTCCGCACCTGCACCTTCTTTGGCGCTGCGCACCTCCAGATATAGACAGTTTATCAGTCCTCAAATATACCCTAGACCGTCGAATTCATAGATCTGTTTTAGCGCCAAAGAGATCTTGACCCATCAGTAGATCTGACTTATAATGCTCTGGTATCTTCGTCATTTAGGTTCAACTATAACTCACCAACCGATTATCAGAAATTCAAATCTTACGTTCTTAAGATATTCAACACACTTGTCCTCGTCCAACTGATCTCCTTTCCCTTTTTATAGCCAAGGCCTTACTGAAACCATGGAAAAAAATCATTGAGAAACAATACTATGGATCCAAAACCTGGGTTCAATATTTTAGATGCAAAACCACGGACCAAAACCATAGGATCAAAGATGTCGGACTAAATACCATGGACCAAACATAAGATGCGCGATTTTCTCTGCATGAAAGTTCATGTATTTTAGGTTCGCACCTTTTGTGCGAAAGACCTATGAACATGTCCACACCTTTTCAATGGTCCTCCTGTGCAACCTGCCGATGACCGCATCTTCTGATCGGTGCACCTGCAGAACCATAAAATAACATTGCTGCACTTACAATTTATCCTCTGAGATGAATGGGTTGCCATCAAGTACAACATATGCATCATAATGCCAACAGATACTATAACTTAAGCCTTAAGATTTTGACCCATCAAGAGAACTTATCCTTTTTTTTACGCTTAGGTTCCTCCTTCATTCAAATCGAACTCTCCACCATGACCCCAATCACCAGTATTCTAGATCTAGCATTTTTTAGATATTCAATAATTCAAATCATACACTGGCCTAATGATCTGCTTCCTCTTTTATAGTCTGAGGCCTTTCATAATACCATGGTCCAAAACCATAACAAATCAATACCATGGACCCAATACTTGATATCAACACTTCGGATGAGATACCATGGTCCAAAACCATAGGTTCAAATACCACGGATCAAACATAAGTTCTCCCACATGAACGCGCTTTTCCTTGTGTGAAAGTGCGTGTATATGCATACGTGACTTCTGAACGTCTAACCCGCGTGTATACGTGGCTTTGTCAAGGTGAACCTGCGTATATATATTTTTCTTCTTCCTGAGTGCCTGAACTGAGATCTGTCACCAGAGTGAGTTGCCATCAAGGAAAACACCTATGCCATAGCGCCAAACTTGCCATAATGCCAACAATAACACCCTCTATAAGTGGAACCCAGCAGATGCCAGGTTCCACTACCATGGTGCCACAATGCATACCTTTGACAAGTGCCACATACAATGCTCCATATAACACTCAATGTGACACTATGGGCACGGTTCCCGTTTACCAACAACACGGTTGGGCGCCAATGTATAGTTCCAACCCCTAGATTTAGATATCTGGAGGGGTTCCCAATATGCACATGCCAGTAGGGAATGTCACAGTTCCCCCTCCATTCTCATGCATGCATGCATAGTCGCTAATTGACATGAGTGTTCCCTCTATCAATCAAAGCCAAATGGTTAGTTCTGTGTCAGTCGGGAATCCAAAAGGGGTTCCCAGCCAATCCATGGGGGCACCCTACTCATAGATTCAAATGAGTCAAGGGGCACCACTTATATTGGGGGCAATTTCATACCCCAGTATCAAAATCCTCATGGAAATCCACTCTACAACACCATATCATAAAGCAACTGCTACATCACGCAACCCATGTACACTATGGGAACCAAATGATGGGAGGAGCATAGATCTCCTGAGGTCATCCATCATCACCATGGTCTGAGTCGAGGGCACCCAACTCTCTACATTTTTTGGCAACGTTGGATATTCCTAACTTATACAAGCTGACAAACAACCCCATCTACCACAACTTACAATGGCCGCTGATCCTGCATAAAAAACCAATGGACATTGCAAAGTTTGATGGAAAATAAGGGGAGGATCTGGGCGCCCATATCACCACCTACCATCTCTGGTGTGTTTCTAACTCTATGGTGGATGACAGTGTTCGGTTACATCTTTTTTCCCGCACCCTCACTGCCAATGCCGTGAAATGGTATATTGAGTTACCACGCGCATCAGTAAATACCTTTGATGCTTTAGCGATGGATTTCCTAAAGCACTTTTAGTTACCTATCCGCTATGAGATTTGGACAAAGCTCCTTACTTCATTTCGTCGAGATACTGCCACCCACATCTCCAATCATATTCATGAATGGAGACATAGGCGGAGGTTAGTCAAAGCTCCCATCCCTGATTTTCTCTTAACAAACTGGTTCTGTAAGTCCTTACTCCCACAAATTGCAAGAGATGTCGCTCTAGGTGGTGCGGTCACAGAAGACCAATCCATACGTTGTGCCCAGCACTTAGATTTGATTTATTCACAGTTTGGCACTCTTTACGACATAATACCCCATGCTCCTGGTAACCCTAATGCTTCCAACACTCAACACCCTAGAGTGCACGCTGACGGGATTGTCGACGCAACCTCTGGGGTCACTATAAAACAACTCAGTGGTTCCATTGCCAAGCTGGCAATGGACCCCTCTACCAAAGCGACTGCTCTTCTTGCCACTGCGATAAACTCTGTGCAGTCTACACAAAAATCTGGTGTTAAGAAAAAGAAGAATAAGAACAAGACCACTCCTTCTGAAGAGCAGTCATCCAAGAAGCCCAACCTAAAACAGAAGGCCACTACACCTACTGATGAGGAAAAGGATAAAGGCACCAGATATCCATGCAAACGCAGTGCTGAAGACCACACAACTTGGCGTTTGTTATAGACATATTTGGGCACTACAACCCCAATCACATATGTCAATAAACCAAGGGCTCTCAAACCCCTAAAAGTGTTGTTTCAAACCCTAAAGGATCAAGGTCAAGTGATTACATCATTTCCCAGAAGTTCTCCTCAAAAACCACTAAGAACTGGCCAAAACTGGACCATCTCACCTGCTCCATAGTCAGGGTGTGATGCATCTCACCTACTACACGCAGGAGGTGCGATTCATACTAAAAAGGCCTTCTGTAGGGTGTGATGAGCAAGAATGGACAAATGGCAGAGACAGTTTGCTAAGTGGATGCCTAGGGAATCTTCTAGAAACTTCTCCTATGACACTTGCCTCTTTGAATTCACCCAAGAATGAGTAAGAGATCATGAAATCTCCAAATGGAACCAAGAACTATCAATGGAATGACACTAATCAAAAACCCAAAAGCTAACTCACCCATCTACAAACATCTATATATAGATCCCTCAGCTAAGAGACCTAGAGGCTGGAATTTTGTATTTTGTAAGGAAGTGCTATTGGTTTCTCTGTGAAGCATTATATTGTTGGGTGATCTAGCTTTTCATGAGATGAAGAGGGCTTTCATGCTGGGAAGATGGCGATGGATCAGATAGCTAGGTTGTAATCCTCTCTTCTACTTCTATTAATAAAGCTATTTGAGTTTTCCTCCATATAATTTCTTATTTCTAAATATTTTATTTATGTATGCATTTGTATGGTTAATGTACATCTAATTCTACATTGTTTATGGTATCAGAAATCTCTATGCTTTGATGGTATTTTGCTACTTTGCCTCTACAGGTGTTCTTTAAAGTGGGACAAGTGAGAGAGGAGTGGTGAAACTCTATCAAATGAGAGAGGAAACAAGCAAGGAGCCAAGCGAAAGACTAAGGTTGGTGCTCTCCGCTTCTCTCTCATATATCTCCCATAAAGGAAAACACAAGTTATTTTGAATTGTTTGTTTCTAAGATAGCTACCCATCTTAGTGGGACTAGCACATCTGAATAGACACTAGTTTTCCCAGAAACAATGTTGTCCACGGCTTCAGGAATGTATAGACTACCTTGCTAAAAGGGATTCTAGTAAGGCACCTACTATCCTTAGAAATCCTTTTCCTACTCAACAGTTGAAAAATCTCATTGCCAACCAACCACAACCCCGCAAGGGGGAAACGATGGTTCATAGTATCCTTCAGCTGGTGAAGGATCTTCTAGCGTTTACACATTTGAAATGGTAGAACTCGCCACAAGAGAAAAATCTTATGGAGCTCCCATCGCTCCTACAACAAAACCATCCTCAGGTCAAAACCCATTGCACCCCAATGATCTTCATATCGAAAGGCCGGTTGAGGACTTTGTAATTCGACCCCCCAAGGGGGCACTTCTACACACAACGCACAATACATCTTCACATGCTGCCCAAGACTACAATATCATAGAGGATTTGGTGCAAGTGTCATCGACTATGTCAGCGCTCAAAGTATTACAAACATGCCCCAGCCAACGGAAAGCTTTTCTTTTGGCTATCGGAGGTATTGACCCTATGGATTCCATGCTTGCTATTTTCGACATGGACAAGTGTAAACCTCCCTTTCCCACTAGCTTACATTTTAGGTGCATATCACTTCAAAAGGTAAACGTATACACAAAACTGTCATTGATGAAGGTGCTTCAACCTATGTCATGTTGGCTTCATGTTGGCTCACCCTGGGTTCCCCAACCCTATCCCTACCGTCGAACTCCCTTAAAGCTTTTGACGACCACAGCTTTATCCCAAAAGGATACCTAGCCAGTTTTCCCATCACATTGTATGGGAAAAAAATAATGGTGGACGTAGAAGTCATGGACAAGAAACTCGACTATAATTTGTTGTTAGGTTAGATTTGGACATATGCCATGATGGCTGTCGTATCCACTGTCTTTTGTACTATCCTATTTCCATTAGATGGAAAGGTCACTATAGTGGATCAGTTGTTTTTCTGCACCCCCAATTATTCACCATTACCAAGTGGCTTCGTACCCCTAGTAGGAGGTGGAACTGAGAGTTATGTCAGTATAGGTACTAGTCTATCGAAGGATTCTTCCCTTATGGGTTGTTTTCCTCTTCAGCCGCCCCAGGTTTCACAATCGGTCAACATGCTTTCATCAATTCCTCATGAACTGACCGATCCCTGGATCCTAATAGTTCCTTAAGATCTTGACACATTCAGAGACTAGATGCCACTGTCACCAGCTAAATTGGCCTACTAAGGCATTCAATCTACATCCACATCTTCGGTCATGTTGGTTATCGCCGACGGTACCACAACCCTTCCCATAACCACTCCTCCTTTAGATCCATTCAATCAACTCATACCTATGGACGAAGCCGTTCAAGAAATTATGAGTTTTGGAGAGCAACATTGGGAGGATTGGCACCATCGTGTCCCAAAATCTGATTCGAACATGATGCCTCTTCAAATCCTGTCCTCTGACTTACCAAAAATTGTTCCCTTACCATACACAATTATCCAACTTTTGGACTCGGAAGGAAACAAGGGAAATATTTCCAAAACATTGCTCATTGATATTTTTGTCATGACAGGCATCGTGGAAAACATACAGATTGCATCCACTCACAATCCCGAGGAAATTGTGAGCTTCACCTACCCGTTTAGGGGCTTCCGCTATGTTTTTACATGGTCTTATGAGGAAATGCATGGCATAGACCCTTCTATTGTCAAGCATGAGATCAAGGAAGATCGAGCGTTCTTTTTATGGTATTTTTCTTGCTCATTAATCCAAAAAATATTGAGTCTCCTTCTTTGGACTCGTTAAACTACTACAATGAAGAATAGAATAGCGCACTTTTTGAGATATTTTATTGCTCTTTAAAAAATATAAACATCTCCGAGTTTTTATCATTGAGCTCATTAAATCTATGCAACGATAGTTAGAGCACTTTTTGAGATATTTTATTGCTCTTTAAAAAATATAAACATCTCTGAGTTTTTATCATTGAGCTCATTAAATCTATGCAACGATAGTTAGAGCACTTTTAGGGATATTTTATTGCTCTTAAAAAAATATAAACATCTCCAAGTTTTCATCATTACGCTCATTAAGTACATGCAATGATGCTCTTAGCAACTCTTTTTTGATGTCTTTCCAGCTCATTCAACAGCAAAAGACCAAAGGAGCATTCTTTTTAGGTGCTTTTTTCTCGCTCTTTAAATTGAAGAAATCCCGAGCTATGTCTTTCAACTCATTAAACTCGATAAAGATGACCCGAGCATTCTTTTAGGTACTTTTCTTGCTTGTTAAACTGGAAAATCCTGAGCTTTTGTTACGAGCTTGTTAAAAATATACGGAAGCAGCAAGAGCACTTTCTTTTTTGGGACCGTTTCTCACTCTTAAATCGAAAAATCCCCGAGTTTTTCCCCTCCTTCGAGCTAGTAAAACTATGAAGAAGGGATGAGCTGTTCTTTTCCCTCTTTTTCTCGCTCACTAAACTAAAAAAGATACCCTAAGTTTTCTTCATTTGACTCATTAAAAATTTTGATGAAGGTATTGACTTTTTCGTCACGTGACTCATTAAAAATTCATGGCGAAAAACGAGTTTAATTCGTCACCTCATACTCATAACAAAATGAGGTTGAAATATATTGAAAATAGGTTTCTCTTTATCTGGGTTCAATAGATTAAATTACAGAAAAGTAATCGATCCGGGTATACTATTAACCTTTTGTCACACCCAGTTAACAACTATGACAAAGGGACCACCATGGAGTCTATGTTTATGATATTTTCAGACTCTCAAAATATGAAAAGACCACTGAGTTGTCTAGTCTGGACTCTTTAAATTACATATACAAGATGTAGAGTCATTCTTTTTACGATACTTTTCAGACTCTTAAAACATGAAAAAATTGATGAGTTTTCCTGTCTGGACTCATTAAACTAATCACATAGGGCAAAGAGTCATTATTTTTTACGATCCTTTTCAAACTCTTTAAACATGAAAAGATCGATGAGTTTACCCGTCTAGACTCATTAAAAAATCAGACGGGGAAAGTAGGTAACACAGTTGTATTCCGTATTTAAAAGTGTGGTTTGGCAGTAATCGTTTCCTTGAACATGGCACTCCCTCAAATGAACCTTCATTTTGAAGGCCTCTCAATATGAACCCTACCAACCTATGAGTTTTTTGCCTATATACCAGGATGTATTTGCATCTCTGTATCCTAACACTCTGTAGTGTTCATGAGTCTAGTGTTGTCTGGTTAAAACCGTTGTCGTGCCTTCAATTGTTCAAGGGTTCCCATTTGTTTCCTCTATCAACCGATCATACATATACTTTCATCATGCCCTCTATTGTTTAGACCCAAATGCTCAAAATTTTCCTTAAAAAACAAAATCATTCTTGTCTGATTTCATGTCGACTGATGTAGGGCACGTCATTGCCTACCTTTCGACATGTTTCTTCCTATCGACTTTAACACTCTATCTAGGAAGATAAACCAGAAACACATTTAGTGCCTTGGCACTTGCAGACATTAGTGGCAGGTTACCTTTTGTTTGATCAGTGGTTTTCATTATTGGCTCCTAGTTAAAGCGATTCTCTGAGTGTTCAACGACAAAGAAATCTTTCACACTCGCTAGTTTGCACTGTGCATCTTGGACACCATCACCATTATTGGTGGCCTTCCTCACATCTGTTAACGGTCTCCATTATCGACTGGTAATCAGATGATTTCGTGCATGTTCGACATCAACACATATTTTTCACATGTATCGATCTATGTTGTTCAGTGAAGCAAAAATCAAGACCTTGGGTAGAGGCTTGCATCATTCAACCTTGTTTTTTGGAGATAGCTATTTCAGGATGATCTATTATGACACTGGATCCGCTCTATGCTTATCGTCGGCCAGCCTTGTTATATCTCTTGAGAGAAAATTACTTTGACATAGCTATTGAGCATGGGAATGCCTAACTTAGGACATGATTTTAGCAGTTTATATATATGTATGTTGTTGTATCAGGTTTTCCCTTGCCACCCAAAACTTCTCTCTCTAAACAAAAAAAAAAAAATTCGATAGAAAATTACAGTTTTAGTAAAGTATTTTGGTCATCGTCTCTGCCTCTGATCTCACACTTTATGGGGCATTTGTTATAGGAGAAAATGACCTCCTCATCAACTCAGAGGTGAAAGACGGCATGAATGAAGTAAAGACCACAATTACAAGTCTTGAATCCACACTAACACTGGTTTTGCACTGCTAACTTGCTTTATAAAGCTTGCTACCAAGAATAGAGGAGCGTTAGTCACCTTGCTAACTCAAGTTGTTAGACCAGGGGGAGTGTTAGTGAAACTAAGAGATGTTGAGTGGGTCAAGAAAACAAATCTGCTCACAAATATCTAGATATTTATCCCTAATTTTTCTCAAGAAAAGCAGGGAAAGTCTCGAAAATTGAATTATTTGGGGAAATTCCAATCTGAGAATGAAGGCAAATGGAAAAAAGCTTAAAAATAGGGCAGGTTCATGGCTTTTTCCCTAATGAACTCTAGGAGGAGCTTGGCAGCCCTAACTTGATTGCTACATAAGCAGTGAGAGGGCCATTGTGAAAGGGGTCAGAGCATTTGAAAGGATAGCCCATTAAGTTTTTGTGAATTGTCATACACTTGAAGAAGTGAGCTGAAAGAGAGAGAGAGAGAGAGAGGAAGAAGGGGCAAGGGAAGGCTGATACAACGGATGGTTGTAATCACACTTCCATTATTAATATAGAATTGCAGTTGTGTTCCCTACTCCATAGTGTCGGTAACATTTTTCATTGATTTGTTCATTTCGATACTTGTCGAGTTGAGTAGTTTAAGTTGTATACAAATATATGTTCATTGTGAATTCTTATATTAGTTTTCTAGATTGTATGTTGTGATTGTGTTTGCCTTTCCTTTGTGCAGGAATTGTCTTGGAGCTGGCTTTGGAGGAGTTCTTCTTGGCTGCATTGAGATCTCCAAACAAATCTAGAAGGAGATTTGAGGTAAACACTCTTTCCATACATGGCTAACTGATATTTGATACATGAACATGTGTATAACTTGGTGGCTTCTGCAGATAATCTTACAGTCCGTCAAAGGTCTGGGAAGGCCTTTGAGGGTAGTTTTCACTCTCCATACACCATGCATTTTACCCCATAGCAATGAATGGCCTAAGTGGCATGTAATGAATCACTTTGTTTCATATTAGGGATGAGTCAGTTTGACCACCCTAGTCTTTAGCTATCAGTTCAGTCTTTTCTGCAACTGCTCCTCCTATCATGGATTTGACCCCTAAGGCTAGGATTAGTTGTTTTGAGGCCCATATCATGTAGTTTCTCAGTCATTTTACTAGTTGGACTCAGTGTGGATGCTCAGAGCTTGATTGTACACATTTGTAAGTAGTTTGGCAGGAAATTAATAAGAATTGCAACTATTTTTATGGCATCCCTGTGGTATGGAGTTCTAGTAAAATTTCTTCTTCTGTGATTATATGTTTATATTTTTTATGTATGTCATCTATCATTTCATTGCTTCTAGTTGAATTTTTTCAGGTTTGATAGGTAGAATCCATTGTATCAATGCTCTGCCTTGGGAAATCATTCACCATTTCATGTTTTCTACAGTCCAGGAAGGATCCATGATTGTCACATGCCCTTCTTAGCTTCTAACCATTCTAAAACATCTCACCTCATCAAGCCCAAGAGTGCTAAAGCCTATGCCTACGTTGCCCCATAGAACACCCTGCATTTTTTTATCTAATTTCCCAGACCTAAATTGCCCAACTCCTCCTGATCCGACAAAACCCGTACAAAATCCAATAAAAAATTCCATGCTATTAAACCTGGCCTCAAATCCTTTACTTGATCCAGTTATCCTGACTGAGATCTTTATGGAGAGAGCCCTCTCCTGGCCTAGTAGGGCTAGCTACTTAGCTAAACATGGTTTGTGGTTACCCTGGTATTGCCTTTCTTCATGCTAATGTTCAATCCAGGTGATAACATTGTATAAGCATGATCCATGTGCTTTGATCCAATTAACTTTGTAGTTCAACAACCTTTCATCTACTTACTCATTTCTTACCTCTAACATGTTTTCTTCATTCCTTTGGGTGCATTTAGGCTAGCAAACCCTTATTCTATCTATTTTTCTTTTGAAAGTAATCTATCTAATTTTAACCTTATATCATCCAAGGGCTCAAATTAAGCTTATGAGATTCTTTTATTTTCTCTACCTATCTAATGGTCTTCCAAGATTGAACTGTTTGGTCAGATTTTATTCTCTAACTATAAACATAAAATTCAAAGCATGAAATAACCAAAGATTAAATAGTTTGATTACCATGGATTGTGGCATGAATAACAAGTTGCACACAATCATTATTATGCCTAAAAGTAAATAGTAGTGGCATTTATACTTGTACACTTTCATGGTCTTTTTTGTTCTTAGGGTTCATATATTTTCATTTTTTGACCTTCTCTTATTCTTTTTGTCCTTTTCTTTTTATTTTAGGATATACCCTCTTTACATTTTTTAATTTTTATAATATGGAAAACATTTGTAGAAAGGAAAGGTATGTACAATATTACAAGGCTTGACCTTAGTCATTCAAAATTATGACTCCTATTGGTATAGGAACCTAACAAATTCCAAAGGTGGATATTGTTGGCATTGACGTGTGTTGCAGTATTGATGGTTGGCATTGATGTCAACCTAGTAGTTTGGGCTACACATCATGATGTTATGCAGATGTATGATTGGATACAGGTGGATGATGTGTATATGGTCTTTGGCATGTATCCTAGCATGAAAATTATGGACTTACGAGCTTTGGAAGAGGATGCGATGGCCCTCATGATCATTTTGTTTGATAATGTTGTTGCATAGAGGTATTGGATATGATTAGTTGGAGAAGTAATAGTGCTATATGTAGTGTAGGAAATTGATGGTGTGTGTGGCTTGTGTATGATTTCTATAGAAAGATGAGTGTATCATCAATAATTATCTATATATTCATGATGTTGACATGATATTGTGTCCTTGATGATGCACAAGATTTAGATATAGATGCTAGAGGAGGAGTTCATGGAGATGTAAGAGGATGTACTAGTATTTGACAAGGTGGAGCTACTAATGTTTGTAAAAAACATGATTGGAGGCCTAATAATTAAATAGGCTGATTGAGCATGATTGGAGACCTTGTTCATGCTTATTAGAAGTTTTAATGATGGAAACATGTGTTGGGAAGGTGGTCTTAGTGTCCTACACATCCTCCTGAAGTTGGGTTGGAAGATTCCAAGTGGAACAAGGGTAAATGAGGACTAACGTTGGTTTCTAGTGGCACACAAGGAATTATAACATTGCTTGTTGCCTAGAGAATTGAGTTATAATCCTTTCCATGGCTTAAAGAAAGGTGTTACTCTGTTTTTGTTATTTTTCCCCGCATTCCTCGCGCATCTCAGGTGTTTTATGAGTTTTTCTGATGCTTTGTATTTGAGATTTTTATGGAAAAGGTAGAGAATGATTAAATAACTTCTAGAAGATGGTTAAAGTGAATAATATATTTTATTAAATGAAGATAGTGGATTAATTAATTAAAGAGCAGAATCTAGGTCAAATCAAATGTATGAACATAACTCCATCACTGAGTTGCATTTACTGATTTAATCACTCCATAAAATGTTAAAGAGAGAAAGGCTTTGAGCTAATTTGGTTGGTTGTATTGAGAATGTTAGATTATTCCATTGCGAGGGCATTCAGAGTGAATAGAGATTTCAATAGGTGCTCACATATTTTTGCAGAGTTTTATCACTGAATTATATGCAGTATTAAGAGAACGATTTGAGGAGAATATCATAGTTTTTGTGTTGCATATGGTAGTGTTTATAGAGGATAATCAATGGAAGCTTATGGTGTGTTAGAGAGAAACTTTTTGGTGTGAGAAGAAGAGAAGAATGTCCCTCCTCTCATTCAGAGTTTGATTTAGATTTGATGTGCAAAATAATGGTGTTGTTGGGTTGCTCATGCTGAGAATACTTGGAACCTATTCTAAAAATATATGAAATGTGGTTCACATGGAGGAAGTAAAGGCATGGAGGCTTCAAAGTAGATATTTATTTTGTGGATTCAGTAGAAGGAAAAAATTTATCCATCTAATAGGAGTTGGATAGTCCAATGGGAATTTGGCGAGGATCATTGATCATGGTGGCCTTCGAAAGATATTAGTTTGTAGATCTATGAGAGAAACATATTTCCTAATTGATTGGTCCCAACATACTATGAAGGAAGAAAAGTATTCTAGCTTCTGGTTGTAATCTAATATATGTAAAATATTTTTCGACAAAATAATAAAATAATTGAGCAGCGCAACATTAGTAGGGTGGTTTTCTCCCGAAAGGGTTTCCACCAAAAATACTTGTGTTCTTGTGTGTGCATGTTTACGTTGATGTTTCTAATGTTTATTATGATTTGATTTTATTTCTACTTTCATATTTAGTTAAGCTAATGTTGTGAATGTGCATGGCTATTTGATATTGTGGTAAAAATATTAAAATTGATATAAAGGCCATTATTGTTGATTCACCCCCCCAATCTCACTAGTGATCTAGTTTCGAACACTTGGTGCCCACCATGACCTCTTCTAGCCCCTCTACAGTGAGTAGTAGGAGGTCAAGCGATGATATCTAGCTAGTCACACTGGTAATAAATTTTGTGGGTGCTAATTATTTTCCTAAAGAATGGCAAGATCAAAAGACCATGAAATCTGGGAAGTACTTTGATTCAGAGGTCTCTTTTAGTGACGAACACAAACATGCTTCTACCTCTTATAATAAAATATGGAATATAGAAGTTTTCCATCAAATAGAACATGAAAATAGTGCATGCAAAATCCCAGACCCTTGGAGTATGGAAAGACCACGTCTTAATCCACTAATGGACCACCCAATGTACCCAATGGACTCCTATATAAAACCTTTGACTAAAAATATAAAAAGAAAGGTATAAAGTGCCCAACTTGGTGTTATCTATGTAGGAATCACCGTACCAAGCTACCATAAAAATGAAATGAACATTGTGCTAGTGATAGTACTCATAGTGCCAAAGAGCTCTGACCCATAAATATGCAAATTTAACACCATAGAGATCCAATATTGACCCCTAGGGAACTAGATAAAGTTCCCATAAACACCCAGATTCCATATCTAAACCCTCCATGGAAATCCAAGAAAAAGAAGGTGCCTAGACCCACTATATATCAGAAACAATTACAATGGATACACATAAATACCTACAACTCACTTTACTATGCAACAAATAACAAAAACCAAAGTAATTGTAAAACTAATGAAACTTTTCATTGGAAAACACCACCACATGAAAAGGGGCATGGAGGTACTACCTACATACCCATGGTGACAGATTTGGCATAGGTTCTCTATCTTGCAGTGCTGAATATCGATCTCAGTTGTCCTCTGCGATCTGCCCCACCGAGTGCTTCCTCCCAGACCTGCAATTCTATACTCCAACCCATGGAATGGAATTTTCTATTTACCCCAACGTCAAATTTGTTTAGAGAGCCTACTCTTCAGCCACCTTGCTAGACTTAAAGCCTCATCGCCATCACCCTTACATGCGTTTAATTGTTGCATGGTGTGGGTAGTACGATAACTTCCATGCAATTCCACTGTCATCCTCACACAAATTATGCCACCTAACATGGGCTCGAATCCCATCAAGCCCCTCTTAATGACATGAAAGACAACAAGGAGACAACTAGCCATAACAGCCCAAAGGCAAGGGTTATATCATAACGAAGAAAACTTCATGGGAGGAGGACAAAATACATTCACAATGAACCAGCTCAACAACCAAATGCCAGAGGACCAATAGATAGTTGTCCACCTGTTGGATACCTATACCAATAGGTTTCATATTTCATGATTGGCAAATTCAAGTGCCAAATATGCTCTACTTTGCTGCTACAAAGGCTCCATATTTGCAAGGGAAGACAAGGTGTGTACATGCCTTCATGCCTATTAAAGTTTTGATGGATGACCCAACAGTCTAATCTGGATCATGCCATGTTTTCAATTTTGTTGTAGAATAGAGAAAGAAATCTGTCCAAACTGTTTAATCTTGGCAGATCAGTAGTTAGGCAGAGAAACTAAGGTTCCCAACTGCTTAATCTGGGGCCTTGGAAGAAATAAGGGTAGTGCTAGATAGGAAATGAAAGCAAAAAAAGGCCAATGGAAAAGAAAGGGCACATAAGGGGTTTGCAAGTCCAAGTGCACCCTCCAAGAAGAAACAAAAAATGCTAGGCAAATTAGTTGGGTAGGTAGATGGGGTTGCAGAAGTGGTGTTCCTTCCAAGCTGAAATTTGCAAACCAGAAACAAGGAAAGCAACACAATGGAGCATGTCTAACTTCCCTTTTTCCCTTTGTTTATCACTCATTACTAACCTCCCTTCACAAGATATGTTTGTGAAAAAGATTCAAGGTGCTATGATGGTTCTCATAAGCTTTCAGAAGCCACATTTCTTGTGTAAAGTTCTTTTCATGTTGATCTACTCTTTGAACTAAGTTGTTTCCAAGAAAACTTAGCAATACCACTCTCCATTCACCATCCCCCTCCATATTAACCTCTAATTTGTATTATTTAGCTCCCTATGTTACCCTCTCCCTACTATCATAAACACCATGGTGTATAAACCCCAAGCAATGTATAAATACCCCCTCCTTGGCATTATAGCCATATGGTTCACTACTAGGGAATTGGATTAACATTTGGTTAAGCTCAAAAACCCAAGCCCAACCTCTTATCTCCATCAGAACTCATCTGCCTAGCCAAAGCTCCATTTTTGCCCAAAAAACCCTTGAAAAACCCTTTTTGCATCCTTATACGCACTCAAAGGCAGAAATATGGTGAAACCCACTTTCCCCACCTTATCCTAAGGTCGGAAGTCATTTTTGTGCCTTTACATGAAATTTCATTGAAAACCCGCCTATCCTAAGTTTCTATCATTTGCGCGTTTATGCAAAAACTACATAAAAACCCTCTTTGTCTAAAGTTTTGAAATAATCCGCTGATTTGCGAAAATTTCATTAAAAAGCTTTGTTTTCGCCCCTCTTCCAAAGTTTTCGGCAATATTTGATTTAACAAAGGAAAAACATTGAAAAACTATTGAAATTTGTCAAAAACCCAAAGGGTCCCGCCAGGCGCAATTACCAACGAAAATTAATTTTTAAACCCTGCCCGTTGACCATATCTTCTGTGCAGCTTGTTGGCCCGATAGCCGTCCGATCAAGCTCTTCCAGATCGACGGTCGTCGTGGATTTCGGAGGGGCCCCGACATCCGACAGATATCGTCCGATATCTGTCAGACGATGATGTCACGCAGATCCACGCGTCGCCCCCATGTTCCATCGGAGCCCCCTCTGACAGATTCCTTGCCGTATAGGAGGGGACCCGATATGATCCCATATGTCCGCCTATGTCAGCGTCCTTTTGTCGTTTATGTCAGCGCCACGACCGCGCGCCCTGTCCACCATTCGTCCACCTGGCCGCTGGCTCACCGCCCCCGTGGACCGGTCTTAGGCCGCCACATCACCTGATGACGTCCTGCTGACGTCATCCAACCCGGACCCACTTGCTGACGTCATGCTGACGTCATTTATAAAAAGGCACCAATGACCCAAAAAACTATATTTTGTCGAAATTCTCGCGTTTTTTCACTTTTTCGCAAAAAACGTCGCTATTCCTCTGCATGCATTTTTACGACGAAAACTCTACCAATTGGCTCGAAGGACCAGCAGATCATCAGCTCGCCTACCCACCAGCTATTCTGACCCGGGCTGTCCATTTAAACAGGTATTTGTCCATAAAAACCTCTCTGCAACCTAGTTTTTTCTGTGAATACTAAGAACACCTTAAAACACAGAAAAGTGCCTAAATTCACCATAAAGCTACTTAAACCCAGCTCCCTTTTGGAAAATTAACGGTCGAATTTCACCAGCCGAGCCATTCAGACGGCCATTTTCAGTGAAAAACCCTTCTCCGTTCGCGCAGTCGTGAACTGGAAAGCATAACCTGCTTTCAATTATCAAGAAAGGTCTACTAAACACTGTAAATTGCTTTCTCAAGGAGCCAAACAGTATTCCAATTGTTGTGGACTTACCCTGCTACCCTGCATTCCTCAAATTTTCCTTTCACAGGCAGTGCTTTCCTTATTTATCAAGAAGTATCCAAACAAACATGGAGACTCCAGCGGCACCAGTAGCACTCAATGTTGCTCCCCTAAATACCCCCCAGAGAGAGCTGGAGTGGCAGGATTTGGCAGACCTAGACTACCAAATCACCAAGGACGCCTCAGCAAAATGCAAGTTCCACATTCATCTATTAAACGAGCTCAAAGCCAAACACAAAGAGGGGACAGACATCCTAGGCATTTGGGATTCCTTCCTCCCAATTTTCAAGCTCCCCCAGGTCAACCAGTTCCCTGACCTGATTCACCTATGTGCTGTCTGCTATGACCCCATACAGAGAGCTGTGCTTGACCCTACAGGCGCAGTAGTATTCTACATGACCCCTGAGGCCATCAGAGAAATGCTGCAGTTCAAGACCCAGAAGAAATTGGTCCCCTTGTCCCTAAGGGACTTGATAAACCAAGGAGCCAAGATATTAACAGATGCACAGATCCTGAAGCTAAATCAACTGTTCATTACAAACTTTGACACAGTGCTGCACCCTCCCATTTTT
>APFE030972100.1:0-34127 GCA_000404065.3 Pinus taeda
CATTCATATACTCAAGTGCCAAATCATCAATAGTAGGAATCTATGTATCTTACTCTAGATCCATGATCATCGGAGGTTCATACAAATTCAAATTTTCCACATTTAAAACTGAATAAATACGTATGTAAGGAGGTAAATCTAACTGGAATGCATTATTTCCAATCTTTTCCACAATCTTGAAAGGACCATATCTGATGGGTTTCAGTTTCTTACCTTCACCTTTCAACTTGTCTTTACTGATAGACAACCATACCTGATCACCAACCTGAAAATGATGATCCACTCAATGCTTGTCATGGCGCATTTTGTACTTGGCCTGACTCTTCTCTAACTGATCATGTACTCCTTCATGTATCTGTTGTATCCATTGAATAAACTTAACTGCTTTGTTTGCATCATCGTGTCCACCCACTTTATCTTCTTCACCAAACATGAAATCCATTGGTGACTTTGATAAATACCCAAAACATGTTTCAAATGGCAATCGATTTTTCAAATAATGTAAGGCTCGATTGTAATCGTGTTACACATAAGGTAAACATTCATCCCACAACTTAGGATATTTGTTGCAATAACCTTGGAGAATATGTATTACTATCATGTTCACCACTTCTGTTTGTATGTCAGTCTGCGGATGAAAATTTGTGCTCTTTTTCAGCTTTGTGTCCATGAGTCCCTAGAAAGTGGACCAAAACTCTCCTGCAAAATGAGTGTCTCGATCAGAAATAATGGAAGTTGGTAACCCAAAATGAACCCATACCTGTTGAAAGAACATTTATGCAGTCTGTTCAGCAATCACTTGCTTTTTGCATGGAACAAGAATGCACATCTTGCTAATATATATCAACCACAACATGCATTTAATCATGCCCTCTCTTGGACATAAGAAGTCCTCCAACAAATTCCATGGAAATGATGTCCCATGGTCGCAAAGGAATTGGAAGTGGCATATACAAACCAATCTTTTGATTACTTAGCTTGCTTGTCAAACACATCACACATCCTTTAATGTAATTAACAATTGTTTCATACATACGAGGCTAGTGACAACACCCTTGAATTTTTGCCATTGTCTTGCTTACACCAAAATGTCCTTAAATGCGAGAAGAATGTGATTCCCAAATAACATGTGCCCTTTCTGTCTGTGGTATACACAACTTACCCAGATGATATAACAACATGTCATGAATATGAAAATTGACTTCTTCCACCAGAGTACCATGAGTTAGTGATCCATAAATATCTTTGAAATAAGAATCTATACTATATTGTTCTAAATAGCTTTCATGATTTAAAGAACTATTTTGCAACACTACTGAAGCATTCAAAGATGGTCTAGACAACATATTAGTTACTTTGTTTGTTACTGCTTTCTTGTACTTAATTACTAAGTGAAATTGCTGAAGAAATCCCATCCATCTGTAATGATGACATTTGTTTAGATAATTTTCGGCAAAATCACATAATTAATCATTTGTCGACGCGTTTCGAACCAACTAGTGTGGTTCATCGTCAGGACAAGTTGAAGATACAGATCCAGTTCAGCATGTTAAATAGTCTAAGCAGAGACTCAAACGGCTAAAAAGTCTAACGGCTACTTTTCCACTTCAGGACCCCAGTCAAACTTCCTTTAACTGATCAATATTAAATTACTATTATAATTATGGAGCTAGGTTAACCAGGTGAAAAATAAAACAGATCCAAGGTTAATTTATTAAAAATAATTCATTTATTTATTTATATTATTAATCCATATATAATAATATAATAATATATTATATATATATATATATATAATATTCATATTAATTAAATAAATAAATTCATATATATATAATATATATATAATCAATATAATTTTATTATATAATAATTTATATATAATATATTCTAATATTTTTAATAACCTAAATACCCCTATTTGATGCTAAGTTATTAAATTATTATATATTTATTAGAAAAAATATTTATTCTTTAAACTCGGTAAAAATAAATAAAAAGACCAATGGTTAGTTAACAAAACTAAACCATTTATTTATTTAAATTTAAATCTAAAATATGATATACATCTCTATATATAAACAAATATATAAAACTATATATATTAATCTTTTCAATACGTAGTAGTATTTTATCTAATATTATATAAATTCCTATAAATTATTAGATAAATATATCAAAATTTTTTTCTTTCTTTTTATTAGGGTTAGCTTAAATTTATTCAAAAAATTTTATATAAAAAAATGAATAAATAAAAATTAATATTAACCCATTACTTTCTTTCGACAATACATATTTTATTAATAATTCTAATTATATTCGAAAATAGCAAAATCTTAGGCTAATAAGGAATAAAAATAAACCTTACATTCTAAGGAAAGATCAAAAATCTTTAATTTTCCGATCAATTATATATAATACGCTAGGTACAAATAAATTGGAAGGATTACAGCTCAAAAATAATCAACGAAAATAAAGGGGAAAAAGAGGGGAATAAATAAAACCATAAGGACGATAATTAAAAGGGGAACAAATAAAAATAGGAAAATAAATTAACACACCAAGGGAACCAACCCCGAAGGGAAGGAAACAGGAAACACAGAGGCCTTACCAAGAACGGACTGCGGAGGCTAGGAAGATAGGGCTGGGACCCAGCAGCTGCTGATCTTCCAGCCATCATCCCTATTAAGATTATTCGGCCTTTTTTCAATTTCCAGGGCCTCTCTAAACTTGCGATGGTGAAAATGAGAAACTTTAGCAATGACTTGAGCCTCTTCGATACACACATGATGCAACGTCTTCTCAGCATGTTCATCCAGGGCTGAGGATTTGGTCCTACCATGCTTCAAGTCAGTCGAATGCTCGCTAATCCTCTGATTGATAGAGCGACCTGTCTCACCAATATAAGGAATCCCACAAGAACACGGAATGACATAGATGCCCTTCATGTCTTTAGGGTCAATAGGATCTTTCACAGACTTGAGGGAGCTACGGATAGTATTAAGAGGTCTAAAAGTTGCGGGTACATCAAACTTTCTCAGAATCCTCGCAATCCTATCCGTGGTCCCTTGGATATAAGGAAGGTTGACCCCCATGGCACGATCACTGGAATCCCTACGAATTGACGGCTCCGTCTTAGCCTTGAGGAAGGCCTTATGACCCAGGTATCTCTTGTAACCATTTTCCACAAAGACATCTAGGAGATGAGCCTTCTCCTTTTCCAAGTTCTCTTCATCTGAGATTCTAACAGCCCGGGTAGCGAGAGTGCATAGAACCCCTAACTTTTGAGAAGGGAAATGATGGGAAGAAGCATGCAATTACTGCTCAGTATGCGTCCTCTTCCTAAACACTTGATGAGAAAAGGAACCATCCACTTTCTTAGAGATGAGAACATCCAGGAACGGAAGACAACCATTGTCTTCTTTTTCCATCGTGAATTTTATGGCGTTAGACTGGTTATTAAGATGATTGAAGAAATGATCCAACTCATCAAGACCATGAGACCAGACAACACCAGTGTCATCAACAAATATTCTCCAAAGCTTTGGAAGGAGACGAGAGGAGGCCAAAGCCTTAGACTCAAAATCTTCCATAAAGAGATTAGCGACTACCGGGGACAAGGGGGAGCCCATGGCAACCCCATAGGTCTGCTCATAGAATTCTCCTTCGAAGCTAAAAAAGGTGGAGGTGAGGCAAAGTTCAACTAACTTCGCCGTATCATGGTCGGTGAGCTTATAAATCACCTTCATGGCCTCATTAATTGGAATACAGGTGTAAACCGAGACCACATCGAAACTTACCAGAATGTCCTCGGGCTCAAGCTTAATCCTCTTAAGATCATCAATAAAGGAAGCCGAGTCTTTGACGAAGGACTCAGTATGACCAACCAAGGGCCTCAATTTAACAGCAAGGAACTTGGCCAGGAGGTAAGTCGGACCACCTATGGTGTTGACAATGGGCCTCAAGGGGGCCCCTTCCTTATGGACCTTTAATTTATTAAAAATAAAGGCAAATGTGCCTTCACTTGACAGTGGGCACGACCCGGGCGCAGCAAACGGGTACCGGGCGAGGCTACACGGATGTATGTATCGGCAGATTGATGATCGTGCAACGGGACACAACGATGACCTGCGGTGAGCGGTGCACGGGCATGCCCACCCACCCCGGCAATGTCGTGCGGCAATGCGAGTTGGGATGACGTTGGCGGTGGGAGCACACGGGTACGCATATGGTCTGTTCGACACAAGCTCGGGTGATGACGGCAAACAGAGACCGAAAGAAGGTGGACAGCAAGCCAAACGGCGGGCGGATAGGAGCATGAGTTTGGGCGACGGAGGTAGCATACGAGCGAGCGACGGGCAAACTGTTACAATACAAAACAGGCCGAAAGGTTATACCCTTTGGCGTGGGCGGCTTTGCATAGCAAAGGCCGACCCGCCAAAAGGGGTAGACATGGCGGTTCGATTAAACAGCATCGGCTTTGATAAAAAAGAAGGGCGTTATAATGTAATTATGGGGGTCGGCCTTCACAACTGACACCCCTCCAAAGCATGTACGTGGCTTATACGTGTGTTAATGGAGGACGGCCATGGACAATGCAACCCCATTAAAACATAAGGAGGACGTATATGTGATGAGGACCGACATAACTTTATGGGCGTATGATGTTATGGAGGCACCATACGAACACATAAAACATATATTATATGGAGATTTGTACCCACATATATATATGTGTGAATTAATTAAATTACATATAATATAATAAGAAATATACGTGGGCTTTACATGTAATAAGGAAGGTCGGCTTTAAGTTAAGCGGCCCCTTGAAACATAAAGGGAGATGCGCATATATATGGGTGAGCATGAGGCTCATTATCATCATCGACTTTCACTTGAGTCTCTCGCATAAAGACAAAGAAAAGTTCAAGGTTCTTTTAGGAGATGCGTATCCTCATGCGCATAAAGGAAAGGGAGTTGTTACATATTTTGGTTGGGTTATGCAAAGTATTGGCTCGGTCAAGGAAGGTTTATACACGGGTATGTAGGATTGTATGAGCGTGCGGAGGCCGCTCATAAGCAAAGGTGCAAATCGGTGTATGTTTAAGGCTTCTTATGCATTGCTGTAAAATATTCTTGAGTGTTGGGCGTGGACATTTCCCGGCACACTTGTTGTATTGAAAGAAGATTCATAATAGAAATATTGTGGGCGGACTCGTTCGGGAGTTTCCCCTCCCATTACAATTGTGTGCTAATGTTTGTGTTCGGTTTTTGCATTGCATGATAATTGTAATCAGTTATGAAATTATAATCGGTTGTGAAGTTTATTGGTTATAAACGGTTATGAAGAATTGATGCTTTTACTTAATTGAAGAAGTCGAATTAAGTATGTTAACAAAAGAAGGCGTAGTCCATATGCATATTTATTGAATAAATAGTATGCACGGTGGTGCCGCACCCGCCCAATAGAAAAAAAAAGATTGGGGGCGTGACAGATGGTATCAGAGCTCGGTCTAGAGCTGGTGAGCAGGGTTGCTCGTGACGGTTGACAGGTGAAGATAAGGTTATGGAGAACAACTGAGGTCTTGTAACCTTGAAGATTTGTGGCAAATATTTTCAAGCGTTGGCAAACACGGGAGGCTCATATAACCTCATATCGGCACGGTTAGTGGAAGAAGTGGGATTGTTATCTACCATGGACGAATGGGAGATAACCTCATGGAACTTGGCATTGGGTTCGATACAAGAGGTACCTATACAGATGGAAGGATGTAGAGGTTAGTTGAACTTTGTAGTGATAAATGCGGATGGAATTGATGTGATGCTTGGACGAGAAGGGCTTCTTCAAATCAGTCAGGCAATGGAACAAGGTGAAATTGCGGACCAAGAAGAGGAAGTCATATTGACCGAAGATGCTTAGAACGTAACTATGATGGAGGTTAGACTTGAAGACAATCAAGTTAAGCCGGAATCATGCAGCTCATGGAATTGGACAGACGAAGACACTCATATGGAAGGACCATGTGATGATGAAGACATGATGCAGGCCGAACTTGAGTTTAATCAAGTTGAACCAGGATCGTGCGGTTTATCGACATGGATGGGTGAGGTCGCTCATATGGAGGAGCCTCAGAATAATGAAGTAAATATTGGTACTTGCGTTTCATTTGGGCATTTGGTAGATGGATCGGGTGCAGGGAGAGGCAAAATCAGTTTGCCTATACTAGAGGGAATCTTACCATGGATGTGCATGATGGAACCTTGTATAGAGAAGCAAGGATTGACAGCGGTTGCAAGACTTGTTGGGGTTACTTGTGACCTTATGATGAGAGGTGCAAGGGCCCGTGACAAGGGTGGAACGTGATGATCATTGCGGATGATTGGGTCATGCTTTAGCCACATGGCTAAGTGCCCAGCATGACTCATGGGCAGGTTAAAGAGGGCACACACTTGATGATGTTTTGGGTGGACTTCTCATGGCCTAGACCAAGAGCAAGTCTTGGTGACACTTAGGTGGAGGAGCTATGATGGAGGAAACTCACGACATGGCTTGATGACATGCGAATGTCGTGACTTTACGGACTTCACACATGGTGGACTTAGAGATGTGATGCATTGAGGAGCTGAGGCCATGAGACTTTGATGCAGTATGGGATGCACACTCCGACCTTAATGCAGTATGGGATGCATACTTCCAAGTACATGCCTAAGATCATGGCTTGGAAGAGTGACTTGATGTGGAGGATCGATGAGACACTTTGAGGTGATGGGGTCACGATGATGGACGTGACGATCTCGGTGAGGAATTACCGGGATGAAGTGTTGTCGGGTCGAAAACGTCTTTGGGTGGAGGAGGATGTCACGCCCTCGCAAATCGGGCGCCCCGCACGACGGGCGGGCGACCCGCACTACGGGAAAATGTGCCTTCACCCGGTAGTGGGCACGACCCGGGCGCAGCAAACGGGTACCGGGCGAGGCTACACAGATGTATGTATTGGCAGATTGATGATCGTGCAACAGGACACAACGATGACCGGCGGTGAGCGGTGCACGGGCACACCCACCCGCTCCGGCAACGTCGTGCGGGAATGCGAGTTGGGATGAGGTTGGCGGTGGGAGCACACGGGTGCGCCTATGGTCTGTTCGACACAAGCTCGGGTGATGACGGCAAATAGAGACCGAATGAAGGCGGACAGCAAGCCAAACGGCGGGCGGATAGGAGCATGAGTTCAGGCGACGGAGGCATCATACTAGCGAGCGACGGGCAGACTGTTACAATACAAAACAGGCCGAAAGGTTATACCCTTTGGCGTGGTCGGCTTTGCATAGCAAAGGCCGACCCGCCAAAAGGAGTAGACATGGCAGTTCGATTAAACAGCATTGGCTTTGATAAAAAAGCAAGGGCGTTATAATGTAATTATGGGGGTCGGCCTTCACAACCGACACCCCTCCAAAGCATGTACGTGGCTTATACGTGTGTTAATGGAGGACGGCCATGGACAATGCAACCCCATTAAAACATAAGGAGGACGTATATGTGATGAGAACCGACATAACTTTATGGGCGTATGATGTTATGGAGGCACCATACGAACACATAAAACATATATTATATGGAGATTTGTACCCACATATATATATGTGTGAATTAATTAAATTACATATAATATAATAAGAAATATACGTGGGCTTTACATGTAATAAGGAAGGTCGGCTTTAAGTTAAGCGGCCCCTTGAAACATAAAGGGAGATGCGTATATATATGGGTGAGCATGAGGCTCATTATCATCATCGAATTTCGCTTGGAGTCTCTCGCATAAAGACAAAGAAAAGTGCGAGGTTCTTTTAGGAGATGTGTATCCTCATGCGCATAAAGGAAAGGGAGTTCTCACATATTTCGGTTGGGTTATGCGAAGTATTGGCTCGGTCAAGGAAGGTTTATACACGGGTATGTAGGATTGTATGAGCGTGCGGAGGCCGCTCATAAGCAAAGGTGCAGATCGGTGTATGTTTAAGGCTTCTTATGCCTTGCTGTAAAATATTCTTGAGTGTTGGCCGTGGACATTGCCCGGCACACTTGTTGTATTGAAAGAAGATTCATAATAGAAATATTGTGGGCGGACTCGTTCGGGAGTTGCCCCTCCCATTACAATTGTGTGCTAATGTTTGTGTTCGGTTTTTGCATTGCATGATAATTGTAATCAGTTATGAAATTATAATCGGTTATGAAGTTTATTGGTTATAAACGATTATGAAGAATTGATGCTTTTACTTAATTGAAGAAGTCGAATTAAGTATGTTAACGAAATAAGGCGTAGTCCATATGCATATTTATTGAATAAATAGTATGCACGGTGGTGCCGCACCCGCCCAATAGAAAAAAAAAATATTGGAGGCGTGACAATGTCTTAGTAACTTGGGTGGGTGCGGCACCACCGTGCACGTTATTTGTTCGATAACAATGCATATGGACTACGCCTTAACCGAAACAAACATGCTTTAACCATTAACTTATAACCATAGAAAAGCATTAGTCTTCATAATTCATCATAAACCATTCTTAGCATTCCATGAGCAATTAAACCGAGTAACAAATTGCAAACAACCATGTAGAATGGGACGGGCAACTCCTGGTAAAGTCTGCCCGAATATTATATTATGAATCTCTTTTCAATAATACAACAATACAAGTGGGTCGGGAAATGTCCACGACCAACACTTAAGAATATTTACAACAAGGAAAAAGATCCTTAACCATACACCGATATGCACCTTTGTTCATGAACGGGCCCCCACACGGGTCACCAAGACGTTCACCCAAATCTGCACCCAACCGTGTACAAAACTCCCTCAACCGAGACCTCCACATAAGCCAATCCCAAAATATGCGAAAATCTTCGTATTCCTCATGCGTATGAGTAATACGCATTTCCCTTAGAACCTTCGCATTTTTCCTTGCCTCTTATGCGAAGAGATTTTGAGAGAAGTGTGTTGAATGAAATGAGCCTCATGCTCATCCATATATATACGTATCTTCTCTTATGTTTCAAGGGGCCTCTTAACTTAAAGCCGACCTCCCTTATTACATGTGAAGCCCACGTATATGTTTATTATATTATATGTTATTTAATTAATTCACACACATATATATGTGGGTACAAACCTCCATATAATATATGTTTTATGGGCCTCCATAACATCATATGCCCATAAAGTTATGTCGGTCCTCATTTTTTTTTATTTTCCATCCCATATACGTACTCCTTATGTTTTAATGGGGGTGCATCTTCATGGCCGACCCCATTATCACATATAAGCCCATGTATACGTTACATTATTTTATTACATTAGTCCATGTCATCCACGTGATACGCTTGCCACCTCCATTTGAAGGGGTGTCGGTTGTGAAGGCCGACCCCCAAAATTTCATTATAACGCCCCTTCGTTCATCAAAGCCGACGCTCTTTAATCAAACCGCCATGTCTATCCCTTTTGGCGGTTCGTCCTTTGCTATGCAAAGCTACCCACGCCAAAGGGTATAACCTTTCGGCCTATTTCACAATGGTAACAGTCTGCCCGTCGCTCGCTCGTATGCTGCCTCCATCATCTGAACTCATGCTCCTATCCGCCCGTCGTTTGGCTTGTTGTCCGCCTTCGTTCGGTCTCTGTTTGCCGTCACCACCCGAGCTTGTTTCGAACAGACCATAGGCGCACCCGTGTGCTCCCACCGCCAACGTCATCCCAACTCGCATTGCCGCACGACGTTGCCGGGGCGGGTGGGCGCACCTTGCGTGTAGCCCACTGCCAATTATCATGTACAGACTAATGCCCGATCATTTTACAGTTCCGCCACCATCGCACTCGTATGTCTGCACGATGTTTTCCGGGGCGAGTGGGCGTTCCCATGCACTGCTCACCGCCGGTTATCATGTGTCACCGTTGCACGATCATCAACCCGTCGATACATATGTCCTGTGTAGCCTCGCCCGGTACCTGTCCACCATGCCCGGGTCGTGCCCATTGCCGGGTGAAGGCACATCTGCCCGTCGTGCGGGGCGCCCGGTTTTCCAGGGAGTGACATCCTCCTCCACCCAAAAACGTTGTCAACCCGACAACACTTCATCCCGGTAATTCCTCACCGAGATTGTCATCTCCATCATCGTGACCCCATCACCTCAAAGTGTCTCATCGATCCTCCACATCAAGTCACTCTTCCAAGCCATGATCTTAAGCATGTACTTGGAAGTATGCATCCCATGCTGCATCAAAGCCTCCTCACCTCAACTCCTCAATGCATTAGATCTGCAAGTCCACCATGTGTGAAGTCCCTAAAGTCACGACAATCTCATGTCATCAAGCCATGTCATGAGTTTTCTTCATCATAGCTCCTCCACCAAAGTGTCACCAAGACTTGCTCTTAGTCTCGGCCATGAGAAGTCCACCCAAAACACCATCAAGCGTGTGCCCTCTTCAACTGCCCATGAGTCATGCCGGGCACTTAACCATGTGGCTAAAGCATGACCCAATCATCCGCAATGATCATCACGTTCCACCCTTTTCACGAGCCCTTGCACCTCTCATCATAAGGTCACAAGTAACCCCAACAAGTCCTGCAAGCGCCGTCAATCCTTGCTTCTCCATACAAAGTCCCATCAGGCACATCCATGGTAAGATGTCCTCTGGCATAGGAAAACTGATTTTGCCTCTCCCTGCACCCGGTCCATCTATCAAATGCGCAAATAAAACGCAAGTACCAATATTTACTTCATTATCATGAGGTTCCTCCATATGAGTGACCTCACCCATCCATGTCGACAAGCTGCACGATCTTGGTTCAACTTGATCACCTTCAAGTTCTGCCTCCATCGAGCCCTCATCATCATGAGTGTCCACCCATGCTGCCAAACTGAATGACTCTGGTTCAACTTGATTAAACTCAAGTTCGGCCTTCATCATGTCTTCATCATTGCATGGTCCTTCCATACGAGTGTCTTCGTCTGTCCAAGTCCATAAGCTGCATGATTCTGGCTTAGCTTGATTATCTTCAAGTCTAACCCACATCATAGTTATGTTCTCAGCATCTTCGGCCAATATGACTTCCTCTCCTTGGTCTGCAATTTCACCTTGTTCCATTGCCTGACTGATTTGAAGAAGTCCTTCTTATCCAAGCATTACATCAATGCCATCTGCATTTACCACTACGAAGTCTAGCTGACCTCTACATCCTTCCATCTGTACAGGTACATCTTGTATCGTACCCAATGCCAAGTTCCACGAGGTTATCTCCCATTCGTCCATGGTATATATCAGTCCCGCTTCTTCCACTAACAGTGCTGATATGAGGTTATACGAGCCTCCCGTGTTTGCCAACGCTTGAACATCTTTGCCACAAATCCTCAAGGTTACAAGAACTCGGTTGTTCTCCATAACCTTATCTTCACCTGTCAACCGTCACGAGCAAATCTGCTCACCAGCTCTAAACCGAGCTCTGATACCATATGTCACGCCCCCAATATTTTTTTTTCTTATTGGGCGGGTGCGGCACCACCATGCACGTTATTTGTTCGATAACAATGCATATGGACTACGCCTCTACCGAAACAAACATGCTTTAACCGTTAACTTATAACCATAGAAAAGCATTAGTCTTCATAATTCATCATAAACCATTCTTAGCATTCCATGAGCAATTAAACCGAGTAACAAATTGCAAACAACCATGTAGAATGGGAGGGGCAACTCCCGGTAAAGCCTGCCCGAATATTATATTATGAATCTCTTTTCAATAATACAACAATACAAGTGTGTCAGGCAATGTCCACGACCAACACTTAAGAATATTTACAACAAGGCAAAAGAGCCTTAACCATACACCGATATGCACCTTTGTTCGTGAACGGGCCCCCACATGGGCCACCAAGACGTTCACCCAAATCTGCACCCAACTGTGTACAAAACTCCCTCAACCGAGACCTCCACATAAGCCAATCCCAAAATATGCAAAAATCTTCTTATTCCTCATGCGTATGAGTAATACGCATTTCCCTTAGAACCTTCGCATTTTTCCTTGCCTCTTATGCGAAGAGCTTTTGAGCAAAGTGTGTTGAATGAAATGAGCCTCATGCTCATCCATATATATACGTATCTTCTCTTATGTTTCAAGGGGCCTCTTAACTTAAAGCCGACCTCCCTTATTACATGTGAAGCCCACGTATATGTTTATTATATTATATGTGATTTAATTAATTCACACACATATATATATATGTGGGTACAAACCTCCATATAATATATGTTTTATGGGCCTCCATAACATCATATGCCCATAAAGTTATGTCGGTCCTCATTTGTTTTTATTTTCCATCCCATATACGTATTCCTTATGTTTTAATGGGGGTGCATCTTCATGGCCGATCCCATTATCACATATAAGCCCATGTATACGTTACATTATTTTATTACATTAGTCCATGTCATCCACGTGATACGCTTGCCACCTCCATTTGGAGGGGTGTCGGTTGTGAAGGCCGACCCCCAAAATTTCATTATAACGCCCCTTCATTCATTAAAGCCGACGCTCTTTAATCGAACCGCCATGTCTATCCATTTTGGCGGGTCGTCCTTTGCTAGGCAAAGTTGCCCATGCCAAAGGGTATAACCTTTCGGCCTGTTTCGCAATGGTAACAGTCTGCCCATCACTCGCTCATATGCTGCCTCCATCGTCCGAACTCATGCTCCTATCTGCCCTCCGTTTGGCTTGCTATCCGCCTTCGTTCAGTCTCCGTTTACCGTTACCACCCGAGCTTGTGTCGAACAGACCATAGGCACACCCGTGTGCTCCCACCGCTAACGTCATCCCAACTCGCATTGCCGCACGACATTACCGGGGCGGGTGGGCGCACCTTGCGTGCATCCCACCGCTAATTATCATGTACAGACTGCTGCCCGATCGTTTTACAGTTCCACCACCATCGCACTCGTATGTCTGCATGATGTTTGCCGGGGCGGGTGGGTGTGCCTGTGCACTGCTCACCGCCGGTTATCATGTGTCACCGTTGCACGATCATCAACCCGTCGATACATATGTCCCGTGTAGCCTCACCCGGTACCTGTCCACCGTGCTCGGGTCGTGCCCATTGTCGGGTGAAGGCACATCTGCCCATCGTGCGGATCTCCCGCTCATCGTGCGGGGCGCCCAGTTTGCCAGGGCGTGACATCCCTGTCACGCCCCCAATCTTTTTTTTTCTATTGGGCGGGTGTGGCACCACCGTGCATACTATTTATTCAATAATTATGCATATGGACTACGTCTTAACCGATCAAACATGCTTTAATTTGTTAACCTATAACCTTAGAAAGCACTTATCTTCACAATTCTTTATAAACCATTTATATCATTCATATGCAATATAAACCGAATCACAATTGCAAATAACCAAATAGAATGGGAGGGGAAACTCACGGTAAAGTCTGCCCGCTTATGTTATTTCAATTCCTTTCAATAATATAATTTACAAGACAATTGTGTCCGTCATAATCCGAGACCACACTTAGTAATAGTTACAATATAGGCGTCCTCGCCTTTAGACCATACACCGGTTACCTCACGGTAGGAGGGCGCATACCCCATGCTCAAGACCTCTGTTTCACCCAATGTATCACTGTCTACCGTTCACCTGTTTGCGGCCTTTATCAGTCCTTCGATACACCAATTACCTCACGGCAGGAGGACGCATACAACTGTGCGTAAGACCTCTGTTTCAACCCGATGTGTCACTGTTATGCCGACTTCCTGTTCTCGGCCTTTACCGAATCTCCTTCACTAAACTGCACCTTCGTCCTTTTATTTTATATGCGCATAAGACATGTGCATTAATCCAAGACTGTGCCCCTTTAGTTATGCGAGCTACCTCTTTGAAGACCGAATGATCCTTGATCGAATTGATGAGTTGAATGAGCTCGGGCTCACCATATTTATACACATCTTTCGTGGGTTTAGGAGGGGCATCTAGCCTTAAGGCTGACCCCCTATTTTCCCACTTAACGCCCCAAACGTTTATTCCATGAGTCGGCTTGTTGTTCTTTTCGGCAATGCTTATAAGCCACGCCCAACACTTAGCCCATGTGCGTGTTGTCCCTTCGTCGCATTGCCTCAACCGCTCGTCGCATCTGTCGTTGTTTGTCCGCCATCTTTCCATCGTTCGCTCATCGTCCCGCTATCCCACAGTTTGGTTCGTCGTTCGCTGTCGATGCTTCATACCCGGAGGCGCCCGCCCGTGCGTGCCCGCACGGCGGTCTGCCACCGTTCGTCGTGTGTCGTCCACTGCTATCGTTCCATGTAATTACATGTTGGCGGGCATCCATCCTTGCACACCCGCACGATGGTCTTCTGCCCATAAGTCTGTTCCTTCATCGCGTCCTTAGGCGGGCGGGCGCCCTACGCACGTCCCGCCATCCATATGTTGTAATACTCGACCGCCCGTGTGCCTCTGCACGACGGCCTTCCGTCTCGCCCTATGGCCTGAGCCACGATCGTTTGCCCTGCGCACTGTTTATGGCTCGCGTGTAACACAACATCGTTCTACCGTTGGGCGAGTGGGTGTGCCTGCACGACCCGCGCCCGGTCCAACTCGTTCACCTGCGGTTATGTTGTCCCATCGTTGGGTGGGCGGGTCTACCCACACAACCAGCGCCCAACCTGTTCACCTGCGGTTATCGTTCCAGCATTGGGCGGGCGGGTGTGCCCTGCACGACCCGCGCCCAACCTGTGAGTCGCCCAAACTGGTTCAGCCTTTGCCCAGCTTCGCTCGACTGCGCTCACCGTCTGCTCGTTTGTTCGACCTGTTTATTATTTGAAGGTTGCCCGCCCGTGCACGCCCGCACGGTGGTCCATCAACCCATTGCAATGTCAACTCGGTTGTTGGGCGGGTGGGTGTGCCCGACCCACGGTCCATGCCCACAACCATCGTTTATGAGCGTGTTGGCTTGTCGTTCGGGCGGGTGTGTCCAACACAACCCGCGCCTGTCTTCGACCAACACCGCTGCCCGACACTAACTCGTCCTCCGCCCGGTACCTGCTCGTTTCGGCGAGTGTTCCTGCTGCGGTACCGTGTCTAGGTCGTCCGGTGAAAATTCCGCCCATCGTGCACGAGGCGCCCGCCCATCGTGCGGGGCGCCTGTCCACCGTCGTGCACACCTGCCCGGTTGGCCAGGGCGTTACATCCTCCCCCACTGAAAGTCGTTGTCGTCCCGACAACACTCCATCTCAGTAATTCTATGTGCATTGTTAAGTGTCACACATCCCGGTCATGTGCCGACACTTTTCTTTCTCGATCCCATGCCCAGGTCCATGGGAACCCCATCTTTCTGTTGCATGTTTGGATCATCAACCTGCTCAACCATGTTGAGGACTCATTGCTTGAGCAGCCAACAATGAGTCCCATCTTCTATGTCTTCTAAGAAGATGTGGAGGGGGATGGGTCGGGAGGCTCTCCCCTACTAATCAGTTCGATCCACCTATCAGGATCTTCAACCTCCATTCCTCGTAGGTATGCCTCCCGATCTTCCTTCTGGATGTTCGGCCTCACATACACCTCGTCCTCATCATCGTCTTCCACTAGCTCTAGCCTTCTTGATAAATTCAAGATGCTATCTGACAGTGATTGTATGACTAATGATTGCTCCGCAAGCTTTGTCTCTGCAACAGACAACCGCTTGTTTGTTTTGTCCTCCATCTGCATGCCCCCTAGCTTACGATCAGGCTTGGTTACCCCAACGGTCGGAACACCAATGGGCACGTCCTCCCTTCCATCATAAATGAAGAGCTTCCTTAGATGTGGCACAACCATAGCTTCAAATTGCTTCATGAACTCCATCCCCAATACTGCCTCATAATCATCAATCCGCACTATGGTGAAGTCCACCTTGCTGGTCCATTCACCAAGTGTGGTGTCTAATTTCTCAGCTATACCAAGGATTGCCATAGGAGGAGAGTTCACTGTCTTCATCTGCACCTGTACCGGTACAAACTTCAGCCCAAGTCTCCTTGCGGTATCTTCACTCATGAAGTTGTGAGATGCCCCACTATCAACCATAGTGATCACCTCGGCCTCACCAACCTTCATGTGAACATACTCTAGTCTGTTCCTTTCTGGATCCCTCCTAGAAGTCACTTCCGTGGTAGCGGAAGCACCCAATATCTGCATCATCCCCACATAAGCATTGTCTTCTTCATCGGATTGCACGGCAGCGGCCACCTTTGGTTTAGAAGGGCAATTCTTAACCACATGTGGTTCTGCACATAACTAGTATTTCAAAGGTTTCTTCTCCTTCGGATTATCATCCTATTTCGAAGCATCATCCTTTTTCTTTTATTTTGGTTTTTCGGACTTCTTCTTCTCATTAGAAGTCTCGTCGTAGTGTTCCACTAACCTGTCGATCGCAGCGAAGGCCTCCTCAAGCGTTCTAATTTTCTTCCTCTTCACCTCATTGCGAGCCCAAGGCTTCAACCCAATAATAAAATTGAAGACTTTGTCTCTCTCCTCCATGTCAGGAAGTTCCAGAGCTGCGCTTGAGAACTCTCGCTGATATGCTTGTAAGCTCTCAGTTTGTTTGATGAACTTAATTTTTGTTCTTGCCTCCCACGTTTCATCTTGAGGACTGAAATGGGTCTGCAAGGCTTTCTTCATGTCTTCCCACGAAGTGATGTCATCAGCATTTCCGTTGATCATCTGATCCACCCTTCTTCGCCACCACATTTTAGCATCATTTTTAAGGAACTGAGCAGCCACCTTAACATGTGCCTCTCTGTCAGGTAGA
This sequence comes from Pinus taeda, assembly GCA_000404065.3. Lineage (NCBI taxonomy): Eukaryota > Viridiplantae > Streptophyta > Pinopsida > Pinales > Pinaceae > Pinus > Pinus taeda. Next base: position 16,819 of record APFE030972100.1, read on the forward strand.
CCCAATGTTCCAAATACTGCTCCATGTCCCATAGGAAATTGCCAAGAGTTTTTGCGCTCCTTGTGCCATCATAAGATTCCGGCTCTTTGACCTTTACATGAGGCACTCCTACACCGGAGTTATGTCTCACGGCCCTCTTTAATACGGCAATATCATCCTTTGCTTCATCAAGAGCTTTACTTGTCTTGTCAAGATTCCCCTTCAAATTCACGATCTCGGCAAGACCCTGATCTCTTGATTCTTCGACTTCCTTGACCCTTCCTTCGAGTTGGGTACACAAGAAGTCAGTGTACTCAAATTGTGTTTTGAGCTCATCATGCTGCGTTCGGAGTTCTTCAAGCTCCCCCCTGACCTTTGAGATGGTCTCTCGCTCCTTAGTAAGTGAATCAACCTCTTGGTTCCAAGAGTTCTCCAAAGTTTCCATCTTCACAAGTACCTTCTCCATGTATTCAAGAGTAGCATCCCTCACCACGTCTTTCATCACATGGCTAGATCCGGCTTGAGAATTAGATGCCATCTTCTTGCTTTTCTGCGACCTGGTGTCGACCATTCACTGCAAGAATTGTGTCCAAACTTCACGAGAAACCCTGCTCTGATACCACCTGTCACGCCCCCAATCTCTTTTTTTCTATTGGGCGGTTGCGGCACCACCGTGCATACTATTTATTCAATAATTATGCATATGGACTACGCCTTAACCGATCAAACATGCTTTAATTTGTTAACCTATAACCTTAGAAAGCACTTATCTTCACAATTCTTTATAAACCATTTATATCATTCATATGCAATATAAACCGAATCACAATTGCAAATAACCGAATAGAATGAGAGGGGCAACTCCCGGTAAAGTCTGCCTGCTTATATTATTTCAATTCCTTTAAATAATATAATTTACAAGACAAGTGTGTCCGGCATAATCCGAGACCACACTTAGTAATAGTTACAATATAGGCGTCCTCGCCTTTAGACCATAAACCAGTTACCTCACAGTAGGAGGGCGCATACCCCTTGCGTAAGACCTCCGTTTCACCCAACGTATCACTATCTACCATTCACCTGTTTGCAGCCTTTATCAGTCCTTCGATACACCGATTACCTCACGGCAGGAGGACGCATACAACCGTGCGTAAGACCTTCGTTTCAACCCGATGTGTCACTGTTATGCCGACTTCCTGTTCTCGGCCTTTATCGAATCTCCTTCACTAAACTGCGCCTTCGTCCTTTTATTTTATATGCGCATAAGACATGCGCATTAATCCAAGACTGCGCCCCTTTAGTTATGCGAGCTACCTCTTTGAAGACCGAATGATCCTTGATCGAATTGATGAGTTGAATGAGCTCGGGCTCACCATATTTATACACATCTTTCATGGGTTTAGGAGGGGCGTCTAGCCTTAAGGACGACCCCCGATTTTCCCACTTAACGCCCCAAACGTTTATTCCATGCGTCGGCTTGTTGTTCTTTTCGGCAATGCTTATAAACCACGCCCAACACTTAGCCCATGTGCGTGTTGTCCCTTCGTCGCATTGCCTCAACCGCTTGTCGCATCTGTCGTCATTTGTCCGCCATCGTTCCATCGTTCGCTCATCGTCCCGCTGTCCCACAGTTTGGTTCGTCGTTCGCTGTCGATGCTTCATACCCAGAGGCGCCCGCCCGTGCGTGCCCGCACGGCGGTCTGCCACCGTTCGTCGTGTGTCTTCCACTGCTATCGTTCCATGTAATTACATGTTGGCGGGCATCCATCTGTGCGCACCCGCACGATGGTCTTCTACCCATAAGTCTGTTCCTTCATCGCGTCCTTAAGCGGGCGGGCGCCCTACGCACGTCCCGCCGTCCATACGTTGTAATACTCGATCGCCCGTGTGCCTCTGCACGACGGCCTTCCGTCTCGCCCTATGGCCCGAGCCACGATCGTTCGCCCTGCGCACTGTTTATGGCTCGCATGTAACACAACATCGTTCTACCGTTGGGCAGGTGGGTGCGCCTGCACGACCCGCGCCCGGTCCAACTCGTTCACCTGCGGTTATGTCGTCCCATCGTTGGGCGGCCGGGTCTGCCCACACGACCAGCGCCCAACCTGTTCACCCGCGGTTATCGTTCCAGCGTTGGGCGGGCGGGTGTGCCCTGTACGACCCGTGCCCAACCTGTGAGTCGCCCAAACTAGTTCGGCCTTTGCCCAGCTTCGCCCGACTGCGCTCACCGTCTGCTCGTTTTTTCGACCTATTTATTATTTGAAGGTTGCCCGCCCGTGCACGCCCGCACGGCGGTCCGTCAACCCATTGCAATGTCAACTCGGTTGTTGGGTGGGTGGGTGTCCCCGACCCACGGTCCATGCCCACAACCATCATTTATGAGCGTGTTGGCTTGTCGTTCGGGCGGGTGTGTCCTGCACGACCCGCGCCCGTCTTCGACCAACACCGCTGCCCGACACTAACTCGTCCTCCGCCCGATCCCTGCTCGTTTCGGCGAGTGTTCCTGCTGCGGTACCGTGTCTAGGTTGTCCGGTGAAAATTCCGCCCATCGTGCACGAGCCGCCCGCCCATCGTGCGGGGCGCCTGTCCACCGTCGTGCATGCCTGCCCAGTTGGCCAGGGCGTTACATCCCCTGTCACGCCCCCAATCTTTTTTTTTCCTAATTGGGCAGGTACGGCACTGCCCAAGTTACTAAGACATTCCATCGTTAGTGACTTCACGGACTACGCCTTTACGCTTTACCTTTTATGTGTTTACAATAATATTGCCTTTTAATACCAAGTCAAAATTCAACAGTTTATAAACCACATAAACAAATTTACATTGTAATAATCACATTCTTTTATTATATGATAAATTACAATCGGGAGGGCGACCACCCGTGCACACCCACACGGCGGTCCGCCAAGTCCCACTAAATATCAATGTATACAATACAATACAATTTCGCCTCACCGAACGGGTTGGTGACCCGAACCCGACCACCACCTGTATTCAATTATTCGAGAGTGTCTACCCGTGCGCACCTACATGATGACCCGCTACCCGCTACAATGTTCAGGCCTTACGACCCGGCGGGCGGGCGCCCTACGCACGCCCCGCCGCTAACTCGCTGTCGTCTATTCACAATTAACCACCGTGTACCCCTGCACGCTGACCTGTGCAGATATCGTCTGAACTGTTCGGCTAGCGCACTGCACCTTACCCATGACCCGTGAATTATGAGCACGTTGTTCCTTGGACGGGCGGCACACCTACTCGACCCGCGTTTGTTCAGAACTGTTTACCCGCAATTCGTTCGATCTCATGTCGGGTGGGTAGTTACGCTCTACCCGACCCACACCCGTTTCGTCCTGTTTGCCTGCGGACACCTGCGCGTTCTGCCACGCTGTCTCGTTGGTCACCTGAACCTACACTTAGCCTGCGCTTGCCTCTACCCGACTCGGCGGGTGTTCCCGCAGCGCCCTACCGTGTTCGTTCGTTCCGCCAACCTGCAGCTCCTTCTCACCTCCTTATTCGTCGTTTTCCCGTCTCGGCGGGTTCATATGTTGTGCTCTCCAAATGTGCACTTCATATCGAAGGTTGAGAGATGATGTTTTGAATGAGCCTCGCTCCTCCGCTTTTATATGCCACCATTGGGGTGTCGGTCTATCCAAGCCGACCCCATAATTTTTTAAAGTTTCGCCACCCTTCGATTTTGGTCTACCGTCGGCCTACCCACTAAACAAGGGTCGAATTTACCCATAAGGCAAGCTGCCTTATATGTGGTTGAGCTTCCCATATTGCCACGCTTTATGGTCCGCCCGCCCCTTTGTTGATTTTCTTAAGTGTTGGGGAGGTGCGCGCACGGGCGGGGCCGCACGCTGTTATGCCACATCTCCGTGCCGAACACCAGGTCGTCACATCCTCCCCCACTCGAAGTCATTGTCGTCCCAACAATTCCTGCTTGTTCCCGTATCCGTCGTTCAAACCTTGCAATCTTCCTCTTCCACTTCCATAGTGAATCCTCCATTTCCCAGCTTTCTTCCTCCGGTGCTCCCTTCCATCTAACAAGGTACTCCCGCCTCTGGTGGCAACCAAGGCCTGTAGTGCGATAACTCAGTATCTTTTCCAACTCCAACCCTGGTCTGTCCATTATTCCAGCTGGTCCTCTTGGGGGTTCAGCCCTCTCCGGATGGTCCGAGTCAAGCCTGCATTTCTTCAACTGACTCACATGAAAGACTGGATGTCTCATGTGCATATGGTGCGGAAGATCTAGCTTGTAAGCGACTTCCCCAACTCGTTTTTCCACACGAAATGGTCCCTCATACTTCCACTGCAACTTGGCAGTAGTCCCCTTGGGTGGCTGCCATTGCTCTCCGGTAATTCTGAGAAACACCATATCTCCCACATTAAACTGTGCCTCCCGCCTTCCACGATCAGCAAACTTTTTCATCCTCCTTGCAGCTTCGTGCAAGCGCAACCGTGCAAACTCTAAGGTCTCTTCCCAAGCTTTCAAGAACCTCTTTGCATGGGGACTCCTCATTCGACCTGTCGTCTCTACGGTATGCGGTGCCACCGGCATCTGTCCATTCACCAACTCAAATGGACTATACCCCGTCGCGAAACTCTTTTGCATATTGTACCTAAGCTGAGCAATATCTAAGAGTTCGGGCCAATTTTTCTGATCAGCTGTGACATAGTGCCTCAAATAGTCCTCCAACAGTGCATTGATGCATTCAGTCTACCCATCCGTCTGCGGGTGGTAACTCGAACTCATCAGCAACTCCGTCCCGATTATCTTGAACAATGTCGTCCAAAACCTTCTCGTGAATCGTGTATCCCTGTCACACACAATACTCATCGGCATACCCCAATACTTCACCATGTTCTTGAAGAACAGCTCGGAAGTACGCTCAGCTCCACATGGTAGCTTCGTCGAAACGAAGACGGCATACTTGGAAAAATGATCGACCACGACCATAATCCCATTACACCCCTAAACCTGCGGTAGAGAGACAATGAAGTCCATAGAGACACTCGCCCATGGTCTCTCTGGGATAGGTAAAGGCTGCAACATTCCCCCTTGCCTTTGCTGGTCCGATTTGTCCTGTTGACAAATGATGCATGTGCGCACATACTCCTCGATTTCCTCCCGCATCTTCTCCCAAAAGAACCCCCTCTCTAGTAATGCCAAGGAACGACGCTGCCCTGGGTGCCCAGCCCATGGAGAATCATGGCACTCTTTTAAGAGGTGCCTCCTAAGACCGGATGTCTTTGGAACATAGAGTCGGCTCCCAAAGAACAAGTAACCATCTCATAGGAAGAACCTGCGGGTCTTCCCCTCCTTTATCTGCTTCACTATATTCTGCACTAAAGTATCGGTCTCCAAGCTTCCCTTCAGCCTATTCCGCATTTATTCCGACATCTAAATTCGACTCCCACTCCTTTCTGCCCAGTCTTCTCCCTCCAATGGTGCAAGCTGTCCCTTTCTACTAAGGGCATCTGCCACTGCATTGTGCTTACCCGGTCGATATTCGATAGTCATGTCGAATTCTGCCAAGAAGTCTTGCCACCGAGCTTGCTTTGCCGAAAGCTTCGGTTGTGATGCGAAATAGCTAGCTGCAACGATGTTCGTCTTGACAACAAAAGGCCTCCCAACTAGGTAATGCCTCCATATGTGAAGACAATGGATGATGGCAATCATCTCCTTCTCGTGGACCGGATACCTTCGCTCTCTATCCTATAACTTCCAACTTTCGTAGGCTACTGGATGCTCATCTTGCATAAGGACTCCCCCTATGGCAAAATCTGAAGCATCTGTGTGTACCTCGAACGATCTCCCGAAATCAGGTAGCTTTAGTATCGGTGCCGTAACCATCCGTTTCTTCAACTCATCGAATGCCTTTTGGCATTCCTCCGTCCAACACCACTTCTTGTCCTTTTTTAGCAAGTCTGTTAGTGCCGATGTTATTTTCGAGTACCCCTCTACGAACCTCCGCTGGTAGTTGGTCATCCCCAAAAACACCCTCATGTCGTGGACATTCTTTGGTTCAGCCCAGTCCTCGATAGCCTTTACTCTGCTTGGCTCCATCCGTATGTACCCCTGTCCAACGATGTGCCCAAGGAATGGTATCTCTATCTGAGCGAACACGCACTTGGATTTTTTCAAGAACAAATGGTTCTCCCTCAGTGCCTTGAAAACCATCGCCAAGTGTTTCTTATGATCTTCCATGTTGTCACTATATACCACTATATCGTCCAGGTACACCACCACAAACGAGTCCAAGTATGGTCGTAGGACATCATTCATCAAGGTGCAAAATGTCGCAGGAGTGTTGCATAACCCAAACGGCATAACAAGGAACTCAAAACTGCCATACCTTGTTACAATTGCGGTCTTCTTCTCATCTCCTTCGACAATCCGCACCTGATAGTAACCATGCCTCAAGTCCAGTTTGGAAAACACCCGAGCCTTCGCAAGCTTGTCGAAGCAATCTGCAGCCAATGGCAAATGATACCTGTTTCTTACCGTTTGCTTATCCAATGCACGGTAGTCACAGCACATCCTTAGCTCATTGCTATCTTTTTTCCGCTGGAACAACACTGGGGCTCCATATGGGGACCTTGAAGGTCTAATGAAACCGGCATCAACTAACTCCTTTAGTTGTCGTTTCAACTCCTCCAACTCTGGTCCGGACAACCGATAAGGTGCCTTGGCCGGGGGTTCCTTCCCTGGTTCAAGCTCAATGTTGTGGTCCACCGCACGTCTTGGTGGAAGCTTCTTCGGAAGTTCGTCGGGCATCAGATTCGCATACTCGGCAAGTACATCAGAGATCTCGGCTGGAACAGGTGTCTCCTCTTCATCTCCGTCGACCCCTTTGCATACCACCGCATATGTCTCCATGTCTGATTCCTTCATGGCTCTTCCCAAACTTAGTGCAGAAACATGCTGCACGTTAACCTCCCTCCTTTGCCTATGTGTGGGCAAGGTCCAATTCCGTGTCTGTCCAACCAGCACCACCTCATCGCAGAAAGGAACAACAATGGCTTTCTTGCCCTTCAAGAAGTCTTGCCCAAGTATCACGTCGAATTCATTCATCTCCATCACTGTGAAGTCTAACTGACCCATCCATCCATCTGCTTGCACCGGCACTTCGTGTGCCAACCCTGTCACCTTGGCCTTGGAGTTCACTGCTTTGACTTCCATATTGGATGGAAGAATTGTCAGCCCAATAGCCCTTGCCAACCGTGTTGTCATGAAATTATGTGTGGCTCCCGTGTCCACAAGAGCTTGGATGGTTCTTCCGTGAATCACCAAGTCTACAAATCCCAAGTTGTTCAACCATGCCTTCTCCATGGCCTTGTCTGCTTCACCTGTCATAAGTAATCCTGCTCCACCAGGCTTCATCATGTCTTCTTTGTCACGAGCAACCTTTGCTCTGATACCACCTATCACGCCCCAATCTTTTTTTTTCCTAATTGGGCGGGTGCGGCACCGCCCAAGTTACTAAGACATTCCATCGTTAGTGACTTCACGGACTACGCCTTTACGCTTTACCTTTTATGTGTTTACAATAATATTGCCTTTTAATACCAAGTCAAAATTCAATAGTTTATAAACCACATAAACAAATTTACATTGTAATAATCACATTCTTTTATTATATGATAAATTACAATCGGGAGGGCGATCGCCCGTGCACACCCGCACGGCGGTCCACCAAGTCCCACTAAATATCAATGTATACAATACAATACAATTTCGCCTCACCGAACGGGTTGGTGACCCGAACCCGACCACCACCTGTATTCAATTATTCGGGAGTGTCTACCCGTGCGCACTTGCACGATGACCCGCTACCCGCTACAATGTTTAGACCTTATGACCCGGCGGGCGGGCGCCCTACGCACGCCCCGCCGCTAACTCACTATCGTCTGTTCACAATTAACCACCGTGTACCCCTGCACGCTGACCTGTGCAGATATCGTCTGAACTGTTCGGGTAGCGCACTGCGCCTTACTCACGAACCGTGAATTATGAGCGCGTTGTTCCTTGGACGGGCGGCACACCTGCTCGACCTGCGTTCGTTCAGAACTGTTTACCCGCAATCCGTTCAATCTCCTGTCGGGTGGGTAGTTACGCTCTACCCGACCCACACCCGTTTCAGCCTGTTTGCCTGCGGACACCTGCGCGTTCCGCCACGCTGTCTCGTTGGTCACCTGAACCTACACTTAGCCTGCGCTTGCCTCTACCCGACTCGGCGGGTGTTCCCGCAACGCCCTACCGTGTCCGTTCGTTCCGCCAACCTGCAGCTTCGTCTCACCTCCTTATTCGTCGTTTGCCCGTCTCGGCAGGCTCATATGTTGTGCTCTCCAAATGCGCACTTCATATCGAAGGTTGAGTGATGATCTTTTGAATGAGCCTCGCTCCTCCGCTTTTATATGCCACCATTGGGGTGTCGGTCTATCCAAGCCGACCCCATAATTTTTAAAGTTTCGCCACCCTTCGATTTTGGTCTACCGTCGGCCTACCCACTAACCAAGGGTCGGCTTTACCCATAAGGCAAGCTGCCTTATATGTGGTCGAGCTTCCCATATTGCCGCGCTTTATGGTCCGCCCGCCCCTTTGTTGATTTTCTTAAGTGTTGGGGAGGTGCGCGCCCGGGCGGGGCCGCACGCTGTTATGCCACATCTCTGTGCCGAACTCCAGGTCTTCACATCCTCCCCCACCCGAAGTCATTGTCGTCCTGACAATTCCTGCTTGTTCCCGTATCCGTCGTTCAAACCTTGCAATCTTTTTTTTTTCCTAATTGGGCGGGTGCGGCACCGCCCAATTATTAACTAATACCATTGTTAACTAATACATGTGTTTGGTATTGTTTACCGTTCTGACTCATTTATTGATATTAAATTTTATATTTTTAGTTTTACAAGGCATTACTATATAGCGTTGAAATATACTCTTGATACATGCAGAATATTATGCATCTCATTACTTTAAATTTGTAAGAAAACAAACATGAAACCATGTGTAATATATAGTAATGATTAATATATTTTTAATTTTATATTATTTAATATAAAACAAACTAAGTTGTAAACTTCACCTATATTCTATTCTCTTAGTAATTTCTCTTAGTAATGAAGCCATGTATAATACATAGTAATGATTAATATATTTTTTATTTTTATTATTTAATATAAAACAAACTAAGATGTAAAATTCACCTATATTTTCTTCTCTTAGTTATTTAAATATGTGTGACTAATATTAATATCACTGTAAACTAATACATATGTTTGGTATTATTTACATGTTTATGAATATTATTTAACCCAATTAATTTATATTTTTAGTTTTACAAGGTGTTACTATCTTCAATATTGAACTAATACATACCAAAGAATTCACTCTATGCATCTCATTATTTTAAATTCGTAGAAAAACGAACATAAAACCATATGTAATACATATTAATGATTAATGTATTTTTTACTTCTTATTATTTAATATAACACAAACTAAGTTGTAAATTCACTGGTATTCTCTTCTCTTAATTATTTAAAGAGGTGTGACTAATTAATATCACTGTAAACTAATACATATGTTTGGTATTATTTACATATTTATGAATATTATTTAACCCATTTATTAATATTAAATTTTATATTTTTAGTTTTACACGCTGTTACTATCTCCAATATTGAACCAATACATACTAGGGAATACTAGGGAATATACTCTTGATACATGTATCTCATTATTTTGAATTCATAGGAAAACAAACATGAAGCCATATGTGATACATAGTAATGATTAATATATTTTTTATTTTATATCTAATATAAAACAAACTAAGTTGTAAAATTCACCTGTATTTTCTTTTCTTAGTAATTTAAAGATGTGTGAGGTGACTAATATTAATATTAGTATTAACTAATAGGTGTGGTTAGTATTACGCTGAAATATAGCTAACTTTTCCTCTTTTAATATTTTATGTACAAATTTATTACGCTAAAATACACCTAGTTTGGCTTATCTTGATATTCTAATACATGTGTGTACTATTTACAATTTATGAATATTATTTAATCCATTTATTAATATATAAAGTTTTAGCTGAAATACACCGGTTTTGGCTTCTCCTCTATATACATCGGTGTATTATTTACATATTTATGAATATTGTGTGCTTCCAGAGTCATTGCATTCATGTATTTCGTAATTGACGTTTCGAACCAATTTATGTGGTTCATCATCAAGATCATATGAGTGAATAAGTCAGATATTAATAGGGTAATAAATAGAGGATAGGGTTTGGATGGGATTCATCATCAAGATCAAGATCATATGAGTGAACAAGTCAGATATTAATAGGGTAATAAATAGAGGATAGGGTTTGGATGGGAGTATATTTTGTAATCGACATTTTGAACCAACTTTTGTGGTCTTATGAGTGAATAAGTCAAATATTAATAAGGTAGTAAATAGAGAATAAGGCTGGAATGGGAGTGGATGGAGCCCACAGTTCAGAAAATGATATATAACATACTTGTTTATATTATAATTTTATAATGATTATAATTTTTGACAATTAATTATTTGGTATTAGTAAATAATATAATTAACATTATACATAAAAAATTCAAATATTATAAGGTAGTAAATAGAGGATGGGTTGGAAAGGGAGTGGATGGATGATATATAACAGATTATTTATTTATTGTTAATTTTATTAATGTTATTATCTGACAATTATATTATTGGTTATTAATTTAATATAATTATAATAAATGTTATAACTAAAAATATAATTATTATCAACTACCTAATTATTTTCTACATAATTAATTAATTTATGTTAATATGATAAAATTTAGTCATTTAATCTTTAAATTAACATAAACTAATTATAATGCAGAAAAATTAGTTAGTTGATAACATAATAATATTATTAGGTGATAACATTTAATTTATTAATTAATAATTCATTTAATCAATTAATAAATAATATAATTGTCCAAAATTTAATCATCATTAAAAATTAATAAAGATTAATAAAATTAATAAATAATAACTAAATCTGTTTACAATCAATTCCATCCACTCCCATCCCAACCTTCTCCTCTAGTTTATATTAATCTCTGACGTATTCATTCATCTTTTACGTATTCACTCATCTCATCCTCATGGACTCCCATCCCAATCTTCTCCTCTATTTATTACTTTTACCTTATTAATCTTTTACGTATTCACTCATCTCATCCTCATGGACTTCCATCCCAATCTTCTCCTCTATTTATTACTTTTACCTTATTAATCTTTTACGTATTCGCTCACAGAGGTTGGTTCGAAATGTTCGAAATGTCGATTACAAAAAGCATGAATGCGACAACTCCGAAGATATCACCACACAATATACAGATGCAGAAGCCTCAAATCTATAATTTTATGAATATTATTTAACACATTTATTAATATTAAATTTTAAATTTTTGGCTTCTCCTAATACTCTATACATGTGTTTTACTTACACAGATTTATGAATATTATTTAACCCATTTATTAATATTAAATTTTATATTTTTAGTTTTACAACTCAAATCTATAATTTTATGAATATTATTTAACACATTTATTAATATTAAATTTTAAATTTTTGGCTTCTCCTAATACTCTATACATGTGTTTTACTTACATATTTATGAATATTATTTAGCCCATTTATTAATATTAAATTTTATATTTTTAGTTTTACAAGGCATGATTATCTTCAATATTGAACTAATGATAGCCCATTTATTAATATTAAATTTTATATTTTTAGTTTTACAAGGCATGATTATCTTCAATATTGAACTAACACTGACCAATATCTTCAATATTGATATTATTTACATATTTATGAATATTATTTAGCCCATTTATTAATATTAAATTTTATATTTTTAGTTTTACAAGGCATAATTATCTTCAATATTGAACTAACACTGACCAATATCTTCAATATTGAACTAACACTCACAAATACACTCGAGCATACATGGAGGATATTATGCATCTCATTATTTTACATTCGTAGGAAAAAATTTAGTTTTACAATGCATTACTATCTTCAATACCAACCAGTAACAATGAAAAGAATTAATATGAAATTAATTTAGTTAATTGAGTTAAGAGGCTCATTCAAAAATGTTCACAATCAATATCCATCAAATAGAGAGGGCAACCAGTAAAAGTGAAAAGAATTTATTTAGTAATTGAGTCAAGAAGCTCATTCAAAAATGTTCACAATCAATATCCATCAAATAGAGAGGGCAACCAATGAAAGTGAAAGGAATTTATTTAGTTAATTGAGTTGAGAGTCTCAGTGTACAGCCCATCATGATGGAAGTCAATATGAAGGAACCCATTATGAGGGAGATGTGTAAATCTGAGAACATTGAACCCATTATGAGGGAAAGGTGTAAATCTTAGAGGATGTGGAACCCATAACTAGAGATATGTAAATCTTTGTCTTTGTCTTCCTTTGAAATAAAAATAAAAATTAAAATTATATTCTAAATACAAAAATGATGTGTGAATTTATTTAGTTAATTGAATTGAGAGGCTCATTCTGCAGCTCATTATGAGGGAAGACATTATGAAGGAACCCATTTTGAGGGAGATGTGTAAATCTAAGGATGTTGGATGTGAAACCCGTAACTAAAAGATTCTTCATTTTAAATTAAAAACTTTGTTTTAAATACAAAAATATGATGTATGAATCTGTCCGTCCCCTTTAAAATAAAAAGAAAAATAAAAATTTATGTTATCCCCTTTAAAATAAAAAATTAAATAAAAATTTATATTAAAAAAAAAAAATGCCGGTTATAATTAAAAAAATTAAACTAATATTTGTAAAAAAACAAACCTTAGTGATGTTCTAAATTAAAATTAATAACTATGTTCTAAATACAAAAATGATGTGTGAATTTATCTCTTTCCCCTTTAATATAGAAGGAAAAAAAAAAAATAATAATAATAATTAAATTTATGTCAAAAAAAATAATAAGTCATAAAATTCACCGGTGTTAGTAATATTAATGTTATTAACTAATACATGTGTTTCATATTGAAAGAGCCCACACGAGATCGAAGCGTGGCCTGCTTTTGTTACGGTATAAGACCTCAAACCAACCTTACTCACCTTAACACAAAAAGCAAGAACCTGGCCGTAGCTGGTAATATGAATTTAGTGATCCTGGGTATCGCTGGTAACTTGACCTCGTCAACATGGCGTTATAGCGGGAACTCCGCGGACGAAGCCTACCTAGCTCTCAAAAAAGGCGTTTAGAACTGCGGGGGAACAAAACAAAGAAGAAACAAGCACGGGAAAAGGCGAAGCTTATTAAGAAAATGGAAGACCGAGGGAATGATCAAAGGGCTGGTTCCAAAGAGGGAAAAATTGAAATTACTTTAGTTGACAATAGGGTTATTTTAACCCATTTATTAATATTAAATTTTATAATTTTAATTTTACAAAGTGTTACTATTTTCAATATTGAACTACTATCTCTCTAATATTGAATTAATATTGGGTAGGAAAAGAACATAAAAACGTAGCTAATACATAGTAAATGATTAATATATTTTTATTTATATTATTTAATATAAAACAAAATTGTAAAATTCACTTGAGTTCTCTTCATAGTAATTTATAAATGTGTGGTTAATATTAATATTACTATTAATTAATACATGTGTTTGGTATTATTTATAAATTTATGAATATTATTTAACTTATTTATTAATATTAAATTTTACATTTTTAGTTTTACAAAGCATTACTATTTTCAATATTGAACTATGTTACTATCTAAATATGCACTTATATTATGTATCTCATTATTTTAAATTCGTAGGAATCATTATGTTATGTTAAATTCGTAGGACACTGAACATGCAACTATATACAAGACATAATGTGTGATTAATATTAATATTACTATTAAGTAATATTAATGTGTTTGGTATTATTTACATATTTATGAATATTATTTAACTTATTTATTAATATTAAATTTATATTTTTAGTTTTATAAGGCATTACTATCTGCAATATTAAACTACATTACTATCATATCTTTATATTGAACTACATACAATAAGCAATTATATATTCTCATTATTTTAAATTCATGAACCTGAAAGCATATGCAAGACATAGTAAAGATTAATATTTTTATTTTATATTATTTAATATAAAATAACTAAGTTATATGCAAGACATAGTAAAGATAATATATTTTTAATTTAATATTACTTATATAAAATAATATTATTGTTATTGTTATTTAATGTGTGATTAGTATTAAGTTTTGAAATATAGCTAATTTCTTATTTAATATTTTTAAAATCTATATTTATACCTAATTTTCTTTTTTTCTTTTTTTCTTCTTTTAATTTTTCTTTTTTAATATTTATGTACAAATTTATTTAGCTAAAATACACCTACTTTGCTTCTCCAGATACCTAAATTTTTTCTTTTTAATATTTAAGGTACAAATTTATTTAGCTAAAATACACCTATTTAGGCTCCTTCGAATACTACTCCTCTATACAAGTGTGTATTATTTACATATTTAGAATATTATATTTAACTTATTTATTACTCTCTATACAAGTGTGTATTATTTACTATATTTATGAATATTATTTAAACTTATTTATTGAATATAAAAATATAAAAGTTTAGCTAATATACACCTGGTTTGTGTATTATTTATATATTTAGGAATATTATTTAACATATTTATTAATATATAAAATTTTAGCTAAAATACACCTGATTTTGGCTTCTCATGATACTCTATACATGTATATCATTTACATATTTATGAATATTATTTATTTGGCTTCTCATGATACTCTATACATGTATATCATTTACATATTTATGAATATTATTTAACATATAAAATTTTAACTAAAATACACCTGATTTTTGGCTTCTCATGATACTCTATACAGGTGTATTATTTACATATTTATGAATATCTAAAATTTTAGCTAAATACACCTGGTTTGACTTCTCCTGATACTCTATAGACTATAGATGTGTATTATTTACATACTTATGAATATTATTTAACTTACTCATTAATATTAAATTTTATATTTTTATTTCTGAAATACAATTTGGCTTGAATTGGTTTGGCTTCTCTAGGTGACAAATACTCTTACCATATTTATGAATATTATTTAATTTATTAATATTAAATTTTATATTTTTAGTTTTTGAAATACATTTGGCTTGGATTGGCTTCGCTTCTCCAATGAATAAAACACTCTTACATATTTATGAATATTATTTAATTTATTAATATAATTTTATATTTTAGCTTTTTGAAATACATTTGGTTGGATTGGCTTCGCTTCTCCAGATGAATAAACACTATTACATATTTATGAATATATTTAATTTAATAAAATTTTAGCTAAATACACTTGATTGGCTTCCTCATGATACTCTATAACATGTATATTATTTACATATTTATGAATAGTATTCAACTTATTATTAATATCTAAAATTTTAGTTAAAATATACATAGTTTGGCTTCTCCTAATACTTTATACATGTGTATTATTTACATATTTATGAATATTATTTAACTTATTTATTAATATTAAATTTTATATTTTTAGTTTCTGCAATACATTTGGGATTGGCTTGGCTTCTCTCAGGTGACTAAGGATAAACATGCCAGATATTATGTAAGATGAATATACATGCAAAAATAAACATGTGAGATATTATGTAAGATGAATATACATGCAAAATATTATGCATTTGCATGCATTATGCATCTCCTGCATTATGCATCTCTATGCATCTCATTATTTTAAAATTGTAAGAAAAATTTTAGTTTTAAAAGGCATTACTATCTTCAATATTACTATTTTCAATATTGAACTAACAAACTAACATTGACTTTGATACTGCAAAATATTATGCATCTCATTATTTTAAATTCTTACGAAAATGAAGAACGTGAAACCATATATAATATTACCATCAAATAGAAACGGCAAATGCAGAATATTATTATGCAGCTCATTATCATTATTAGAATATTATTATGCAGCTCATTATCATTATTTTAAATTCGTACGAAGATGAACAACGTGAAACCATATGTACTACGTAGTATTATAATGAAAATAATTCAATATTACGCATAGCAGGATATTAATTTTAAATAGCAGAATATTATTATGCATCTCATTATATCATTATTTTAAATTCGTAAGAAAATGAACGTGAAGCGATATATAGTACGTAGTAATATAACGAAAAAAAATCACAACCAAAATCCATCAAATAGAGACGGCAAATGCAGAATATTATGCATGGCAGGATATTAATTTAATTTTAAATTTGTAGTAAAATTTTATTTTACAAAATTTAGTTTTACAGGGCATTACTATCAAATATTGAACTAATGCATAGTATTAGTTATTTTAAATTCGTAAAAAAATGAACAATATTATGCATCGCAAGCATTAATTTTAAATTTATAAGAAAATTTAGTTTTACAAGGCATTACTATCTTCAATATTGAACTAATATTGACTTTGATAATCATTAATTTTAAATTTATAAGAAAATTTAGTTTTACAGGGCATTACTATCTTCAATATTGAACTAATATTGACTTTGATAATCTTATTATTTTAAATTCGTACATATGAAGCCATATACAATAATAATTTGATTAACTGAGAATAATAATTTGATTAACTGAGTCAAGAGGCTCATTCAAAAATGTTCACAATCAATAACCATCAAATTGAGAAAAGGCAACCAATAAAAATAAAACAAAATTATTTAGTTAAATAAAAGGCAACCAATTAATCAATAATTAACTGAGTCAAGAGGCTCATTCAAAAATGTTCACAATCAATAACCATCAAATAGAGAAAAGGCAACCAATAAAAATAAAACAAAATTATTTAGTTAAATAAAAGGCAACCAACTAATTTATGTAGAATGTATCAGCAAAATGTTTATATATTATACTTATTCTCGAACAAGTTGTATGGCTATTATCAAATTAATTCAATGAAATGTTAATTTGAATGTCTATTGATAATATTTAACATGAATCAAGTATAAGAGAAAGAATGTAAATGGGTACTGATCCCAAACTACCCAATTTTAGATCTAAGTCTATGCTCATATTATAGAATTAATATGTTGATGATCTTTATCTAGCATCCATGGTTGAATGGTTAAATCACCCAACTCATAATTGGCGAACTCTTGAGTTCAATTCCTACTAGATGCAGGGGAACTGCACATATC
>APFE030972100.1:35216-64691 GCA_000404065.3 Pinus taeda
ATGGTTGATAAAATGACCGGATCTAAATCAGATCACATCGTTGTGAAATAATATTTAATGTAAATTAAGGATTGTCGGGTTGCCATTCCAATAAAAAAATCCTTCTCCACACTATACTTCCATATATTTGGGCAGCTTTGTTTGACCTGCGTTCGACAGAGCAGAGCATTCACGGGCAAGCTTCGGATAGATACAGCTAGCATTCACCTGCGTTCCAGAACCAACACTTCCTGCTTACATGGATTTTAAGCGTAGGCATCTTCCCAAGAAGTTGGTGGGCTCATCATGAATTGGGTCGGGGTGGCCTTCGGGATCCCAGGTCAAACAGAAAATCTGGGTGTAGGCAGGTGCGCTCCAGGCTGATAAACCCAACCGGCATGGTAGCTTGGCATTTTGGTTTAGACGGCTTGATAAACCCAGCTGTGGGTTGCACACAGAAGTAACGCGTAGCCTGCGTATACTTTAGCTATTGTATATTCTGCACGTAATTCAGGTACAATAACGTTAGTGCCATCTCTCACTATAAAATCGACTTTATCGTGGCCTTTGAGTATCATTAAGGGGTTAAATTTGACGCCTCGTTTGAGGACGCCCCATATGCCCGTAAAATACATTTTAATCTAAAAAGTTACTGCCATCTCTCACCATAAAATCGATTTTATTGTTGTGGCCTTTGAGTATCACTCAGGGGTTAAATTTGACGCGTCGTTTGACGATTTGACGTGTCGTTTGACGACGCTCTCGTATGCACGTAAAACACGTTTTAATCTAAAACCTTCCCATCATGGTCAACTTGCCATTCATTTTCAAAAACGTCATATTGACGGTCATGTCAAAAAATTAAAAGTTTAAAAAAAAAAAATTTAAAATTAAAAAGTTTAAAAAAAAAAAATTATAAATTTTTTATATATTTTAATATGGTGTGAACAGTGTAACCTTATAAATTTATAATCTCCACAAGCTCCAAAGTCTAAGCTCCAAAGTCTAGACTCCCCCGAGGGCAGTCGTACTCACTCCATTGAATTCACAAAAATAAGAGTGATTTTAGGGGTGCGGTTGTACTCACTCCATTGAATTCACAAAAATAAGAGTGATTTTAGGGGTGAATGTTCGCCGGCGAAATTAAGGGGTTTTAAATTTTTACTGCGCGAATATTTTGTATCATAGTATATTTTTACAAATCACTTCAAATAGCCCACCTTATTTTAAGGGAGGGTAAAAAAAGGTAAATTTAGCTCTTGAAATTAAGAGTTACAACCTTCCATTCGCCCATTTTCAAGAATAGGTTTTATTTAACTAAATCCTAAATACCATATTTATAAAAAGAGGTATGGTAAATTAATAAAAATATAAATAAATGAGAGGTATGGTAAATAAATAAAGCATTTTTTATATTTACTCCACAAGTCACCTTATATACATGCAAGGTTGTAAACAAATAAAAATATAAGTAAAGTGGAGATATGGTCAAGAATAGGTTTTATTTAAGTGAATTCTATAACCATATTTATAAAAGAGGTATGGTAAATTAATAAAAATATAAATAAATGAGAGCTATGGTAAATAAATAAAACATTTTTTATATTTACTCCACAAATCACCTTATATACATGCAAGGTTGTAAACAAATATACATGCAAAATTGTAAAGTGGAGAAATAGGTTTTATTTAAATGAATCCTATTGGGCCAAAAGCCCAAATACCATATTTATAAAAGAGGTATAGTAAATTAATAAAAATATAAATAAATGAGAGGTATGGTAAATAAATAAAGCATTTTTTATATTTACTCCATAAGTCACATTATATACATACAAGGTTGTAAACAAATAAAAATATAAGTAAAGTGGAGATATGATAAATAAATAAAACGCAGTATGGTAAATAAATAAAAATATAAATAAATAAACTAGACGCATGGTAAATAAATAAAACCTCTTTTTATATTTAGTCCATAACCCTCATTCATTCTATTTCTATTTATGAAGGCTTTCTTTTCTATTTCTATTTATGAGGAGGTTTTATTTAAGTGAATCCTATGGGCCAAATACCATATTTGTGAAAGATGTATGGTAAATTAATAAAAATATAAATAAGCCAAAGGTATGGTAAACAAATAAAACATTTTTTTATATTTACTCCATAAGTCACCTTGTATTTCTGATATGGTAAATTGATAAAAATATAAATAAACGAGAATTATGATAAACATTTTTTTTTTTAATACCATGCAAAAAAACATTATTAACCCTAATATTAGTATTAATAAAAATAAAAATGGCACATGGTATTGACCCATGGTATTCACTTGGAATGTAGCCTATTTAAATGGGGGAATTAAACCAGAATAGATCCATTTTTACTCTCGATCTACTAACCCGGGAGAGATCACGTTGCCAGGTTTTTGTCTGTACAAATAAAAACTACATTGTTATAGCTGGTAATTTCTTGTAATTTCTTCATGGATGGATGATATAATTGTGTGGTGCCAAATTTTACATAATATTGAGTAAACAAATTAGGAATTATATTTTATAATACGTTTGGTCATGCATTATTCATTTGTTTCTATAGTACTTCAAGTATTTGTATCTTAATGCAATTTTGTTTCTATAGTACTTCAAGTATTTGTATCTTAATGCAATTCTATTTTATATTCAGCCCTGTATTATTCTAATTTTCATTATGTATTTTGTGATTCTAATGTCCTTTCAGTTATCTCTTTCCTATGGTGTTGTTGGATGTCGAGGAACACTTGATGACCGACATGCTTTATGCTCTGCAAAATGTCAGGTATTTTCTTAGTTGCATATAGAAAGATCACAGAAAAGGATTTATCGCTATGCTTTGGATAATTATCCATGCCATTGCCAGACTACCATTTAGATGTTTATCAATGCCATATTTGAAATTTCTGTAGAGCTTCATGCATTGAATCTATTTGTCTTTAGTGGGATATTAAACCAGCTGAATTCTGAGTAGTGGGTTATGTAAAAAATTGAACTTTGTTTTGTATTTGTTGTAAAAAATTGGACTAGACTTTTATATGTTTGAAATTTCAGTAGAGCTTGATGCATTGAATCCATTTGTCTTTAGTGGGATATTAAACCAGCTGAATTTTGGGTAGTGGGTTATGTAAAAAATTGAGCTTTGTTTTGTATTTGCTGTAAAAAATTGGACTGGACTTTCAACAACGGTTTGTGCAGTAAAAAATTGGACTGGACTTTCAACAACGGTTTGTGCAGTAAATAGATTTGAACACAACTTCTTGTCTGCAAAGTCGGTTGTTGGGCGAGCCACCAAAAGGGTCGTTGTATTCAACCGAGAAATCATGCACGTTATGTTTTTGGTTTGAAAATTATTTCACAACTATTGTTATTTTATTGTACAATTTGAAATTAGATAAAACTTGTACAAATAAATTTTAAAAGTCATATGATAGGCAGTGTAAAAATAAAAACGTCATAAAAAAATTCCTTGACAGGTAGGGTCACCCGTCAAATTTAACCCCTACCCCTGGTATCACTCATCCCATTAACTAATCTATGGGATCATCTGTGTTGTTCAACACAGTCAATAAGTCTGGGACAAGGTGATATAAGTCTTCAGATTAGAAGCGTTGCCTACTAGCCAGAGTCAGTAGCTTGAGATTCAGTGGCTTGTTAAAACGCCCCACCCTTTCAATCATTTGATCCGTGATTAAAGCAGTGGGTCAGTCAAGTCGGTCAATGCGTTATTCAAGCGATAGGTCTAGTCGAGGGATGGTTCACATAATCCTCGCATACCTCGACGATCTCTCACAGCTCGATTGAAGAAGTGTTCACAATATCCCAACGGCTACCAAAAGATAGATGTGACCAACACGGACTTAACGTTACAGAACACAGTGACTACATCACTTACCGCTATGGAACACAGGGTTGGTTCCTACAGACAGAACTTACCGCTACGGGAAGGAGCTTTGGTCGACCTTAAAAGTGAACATCAACGAAGTGTGGTGATATGTGTCCCTCTCCCGTCGCGAGGGAGACGAGGGTAGGGGCAAGGCCAACTCAACCTCCTTATTAACTTCAATGCTCTTTAAATTACTTCATGTCTATTCTTATTCCATAAATAAGTACCATCCATATATAGTAACCAGCAAAGAAATCATAAAGATACCAGATAGCAGATTAACCTGAATGCATACTTAAAGCGTATTGAACGTACTGTGTGGATGTAGGAGAGTGAGCACTGATACTTAAAGCGTATTGAACGTACTGTGTGGATGCAGGAGAGTGAGCATTGTTGATAATGCACTCGATAAAGGTTGGCTTGCTTACTGATAAACAACAACTATTGATCCAGATGCTCATTTACCCAGCAGCGAAGGGAGTTTCTAACCCAGCAGCAAGGTAAGCTACAGAGGCAACGGTAAAGTAAAGTAAGGATAGGAAGAGCGTTTATCCATAATCACCAGAAATGGGTATAGGTGAACCTCTGTAGGGAATATACCATGGCAAGTGCTTCTCTCTCGGTAGTGATGTAGTTGTTGTGTTCAACATTCAATAGCTTTTTGTCTCTTTCTTTCCTCAGCTCGCACTTCCCCATGAAGCTCACAAAGGAACCTGTTTTAGCCACGGTATAAGTAGATGGGGTAAAGTCTATAGGATAGGTGGGTGGGTAGCGGGTACTAACATGAAAGGTAAAGTCGGTATATCCTATGGGATCGAGTAGATCCGGGCGAGATAGTGACACGAGAACAAAGGGAATTGGATTTGGATATGAAACCAAACATAAGGGACCTCGTAACATAGTCATAATGGAATCACAAGCTTCTCTTTCTATGTGTATCTCCTTGAGGATGCTATTAAGTTCTTCCAACATCCTCTTGTAATGCCAACCCCTATCGGTTGTAAAACCTCATCATCTTTGTGTCAATGTCAGGTTTCCATGCAATCCCAAGAGACGATACAACGGTGGATGCTGCTACTCAATGGCTTGTATTCGATGCTTGTACTCTCTCACCTCGTCGAATTCATAAAGCAGTAAGAGGACGATCCATGCCACACAAAGACTAACAGCGTTAAGGAAAGGGATTCCCTTACAGACTCCATCATAGCATGGGTAATAGTGCAGTTCCCTTAGTCAAGAGGTCGATAGTTTACATAGCTAGAGCTGGGCCAAAGATGATGAATTTCTTGAATAACGCTCTAGTTGAGTCTATTACATATGTATTAAGTGTCCTCCGGCCGAAGCCTCACGCTAAAATCTAGGTCTTTCTAATGCATAAGGAATATATGGTACTGGCATGGATTCTTGTCTGGCCTGGACTATATTACAGTAGGTGTCTATCCAGTAGCTCAAGTATCCTAGGAAGTAGTGGACTGAGTAGATGAAAGTCAAAATCAATGAAAAATTCCTTCTTGACTGGTTTTTGAAATCATTGCTTTCTATTTCACTATATCAAATGAATTAGAGCTTACTAGTAATGAAATCGATATCATGTTACATACTGGGCAATAGTTGTTCATTCCCAAGAACAAAGGAGGTCCCAATTGGTGATTGACGATACCCTATTGCTTATAGCCATCCGAGTTGATTAGCCAATGCGATTAGCCAAGCCACAGTCTAGTAGTCCAATTGAATATCAACGAAGGTCCCAACTGATGATTGATGATACCCTGTTGCTTAAAGCCATCCGAGTTGATTAGCCAAGCCACATTCTAGTAGTCCAACTAAATATCAACGAACTAATGGCAGCGTGTGCCGACACTCATGCGATAGGGCTTGGTTTCATTGCTACTATGTGAGTGTGGTTCAAACAACTTGAGCTAGAATATCGATAACTAATAGTGATGTGCACTGAGAGCTTACTAAATATGCTTATATGCAATCACGTTCTTTCACGTATTTCTCATTTTTTGTGTAGCAGGATCCATCGAAAGTCTGCAACATTGGCACTCCTTAAATGAAGGATTAAATTTTGCATGCAACGAGTGTTGTCGCTTTGTGCTGGTTCAATTCATTCTATCTAACTAATCTCTCAAGCTCATCAGTAGCAAAGTGGTCCTAAGAGCTCCCACATCCATGTAGTTCCTAAAAGTATATTGAAGCATGCTATATTTTCGCGTCGACAGAGAAGTCATGCCCAACCATGAATTGGATGAAGCCAACCAGGAAGAAGAGAGGGAGCTTTCAGAAGTCAAGAGCAGGAGATACAGTAGTAAAAGCACTACCCACCACTCCAGATTATCTAGGCGAACATCCAGTATGCATTCAGTAGTTTCAAGCAAGTATGCAAGTAACGAAGGGTGCGTAAGCATGGCTCGACTAAAAAGAGAGGATGCTACAGCCAAAAAGCATGATTCGTCGAACACCAATAGATGTTGTTTTCACCGAGTGAGGGCTTGTTTCTTGTACCAACCACCTTGAACTGGAAACTGCTACGAGGGGAAAAGCCCAAATGCATTGGATCTACTACAGGCATTATTGCAAATATTATTCCCCCAACAGACGTAACTAACTTCCACTTATATATCAATGGCAAGCGGACACCACCTCGACTTACACGGGGTGGTTACTTATTTTGTGAACCTTCCATAATTATCACTTTTCTCGGATTGCTCTGTAATCCTTTCCCCCCAATTCACAATGATCTGATCCAGCCCATTATTATCGCTTATCTCGGATTGCTCTATAATCCTTTCCCCCCAGTTCACAATGATCTGATCTAGCCCTTGATCCTTGGGAACCTTCATCCTCATCGCTACATCCTAGCTAGTCGGGTTGCATATGTATGGATGTATGGATGGATGTATGGATGGAAACTTATTCTCTATTGGTCTTACCCTGGTTTAGCTACGGATAAGTCAGAGATGGACTCAGAGCGCTAAGGGCTAGTTTGTTAAGGATTGGCTCTGACCTAAACCTAAACTCCCTGAAACCTCTGAATCAACACTTGGGGCAACAAGTGTTGTCTCCTCTTCCATCACTGTTGGAAGCTCCTAACAGAGCCATCGGTTACTTGCAACCGGATTCCGTTGAGTTAGGGATGGGATTCAACAACTCGAGGACCCATAATTCTCATTATGAGTCACTAGCTATTGGCTTACCAGTAAGAAGCACCCTCGCAATTACCCTCCTGGGTTACTATCGAACTTATTGGTAGCTTGACTATTGTTGACCACTAGGAATGGAATGCGGAATAGACATTGGTTCGGGTGGTGTCCCCACAATGGATCTAAGGAAGTCCCCGCTAATAGCATGTGGTAGGTTAGGCTTCTTTTATGGCTCCTTCCTGTTATCGCCCCCTTGAGGCAGGTGAGGCTTCATGGCTTGGCAAAAGGATAAAAGCATTCATCTGTTGGACCTGGTGAGGAATCTGCAACTTACTCTTGAGGACATGGTCTTGGCAAATGGATGTGAATGAGGAGCAGAGATCCAGGATCGATGCCTCCCCACCCTTCATTTGATGCCTCCCCGCCCTTCATTTGATGCCTCCAAGAAGCAATGTGCATAAGGCCCAAAAACAATCAGCGATGGCGATTATAAAGAAAGGGGGCTATTCTCTGCCATGCCATGAAATATGCTCGGGTTAAGCTATACCTCTACTCTTACTGATGGCGATTATAGAGAGGGGGCTATTCTCTGCCATGCCATGAAATATGCTCAGGTTAAGCTATACCTCTACTCTTACTTATCTGCCCCTCATTCATCCAAGTGTTCTAAGGCTTCCGGTGAAGGTGATGGCGATGGCGATTATAGAGAAAGGGGGTTATTCTCTGCCATGCCACGAAATATGCTCGGGTTAAGTTATACCTCTACTCTTACTGATGGCGATTATAGAGAGAGGGGGCTATTCTCTGCCATGCCATGAAATATACTCGGGTTAAGCTATACCTCTACTCTTACTTATCTGCCCCTCATTCATCCAAGTGTTCTAAGGCTTCCGGTGAAGGTGATGGTGATGGTGATTATAGAGGGTGCTATTCTCTTCCATGCCATGAAATATGCTCGGGTTAAGCTATACCTCTACTCTTACTCTTTTGCGCCTCATTCATCCAAGTGTTCTAAGGCTTCCAGTGACGGTGTGTTAAGGGAGGAAGCATGCTTGTATGACTGGATAAATTCATGGATATTGCAACATTAGAATATGTGATAAGGCATTGGTTGTAGGTGTGGATAGTTTACTATAAAGGCCGGAACAATAGCAATAGTGGTACCCAGTTAGGAACCGATTTACGATGTCTTCGTCGCTGATGTTCATCAAGCAGGCCACGTGGGTCGGCCAGGGTCTTTCGTATAGAAGATAGAGTACATGGGGAGCATGGAAAGCAGCCTAAGAAGCAGAAGCTTCAGTGTATTTGAATAGGACAAGTAGGATAGGACAAGTGTAATAAAAGTAGGAGTTTCTAATTGTGGAGATTAGCAGGTAGAAGACTAACAATGTTCTCCTATGGCGGGTTTCAATCGCATGGAGAAGTTTTGCCTTGTCAGAGAGACCATCACCAGCCCAAAATCAACATCACCTAGAGGTCCTATTATTCCTTATAAGTTTCCCTCTCGCCCTGGGTCCTCAAATCCTCTTTCGCCCCGATTAGGGGTACTTATTCCACGGGGCATTTACATCCGGTATGTGATCCAGTTTTTTCTCAGCTGTCCCCCCCTCCTATGCCTCCCTCTGATTTCCCAATTGCTCCCCCTCCTTCTATGGCCAGAAATGGCTTCCCTGCCTTAGAGGCAGTTAACTCCCACATTATCCTTTCTTCTTCCCCGTCGCCTATCAGACCCGTACGTTCCCCTACCATTCTTGAACACTCTCCTTCCATTCGCTCCCCTCGGAACTGCTCGGCCTCGAAAGAGAAAGCCCCCATGAGCTGCATTTCCCCCCCTTACTCTCCTCTTCCTTCCCCCTCCAATTCCATCGGAAGCGATTTGGACATGCTGCTGCAAAAAAATTCTATCCACTTACTCCCCCTAACCATACATAAACCATCGAAATCCTCTTCCCCCCCTCTTCCCCTTTTATTAGTCCAAACTCTGCTTTAAACATCACTGTTCGCCGGAAAAACAATAGGGGCAGTAGGCACTTTAGAGGTCGCAAGGGATCTCGACACCTGGATTTCCAAGACTCTTCCCTTATTGATATTCCCATCTATCATTCCTCTGGTACTAGGCCTCTTAGAGCAGATCTGCCCGATAATGATATCAAATGATGAACATGCTTTCCATTAACATCAGGGGGCTCTGAGCAAGTCCGAAATTCAATGCTCTAAAAAATTTATTTTTCTCATCTTCATTCAGGTTGATCTTAATACAGTAAACTATGCATAACAATAAGGATACCATCTCTTACTTCAGGCAAATGTTCCCTTCCTGGTATATTGTGGCTACAAAGGCGTCGGGTCTTTCCGGAGGTCTTGATGTGATATGGGATCCGGCAAATGTTCCCTTCCTGGTATATTGCGGCTACAAAGGCGTCGGGTCTTTCCAGAGGTCTTGATGTGATATGGGATCCGAGATGGGTCTCTGCAAAAACTTTCAGATGCCTGGGAGGGATTTTGATCTCAGCAAATTTTGGAGGTTGTTCTGATCGGATTCATATATTGTATGTGTATGCTCCTTATAAGGACAGAATGTCCTATTGGAAAATTTACATTGCCTCTGGGATCTTGGAGATTGAAGCACTCCTCATCGCAGGAGATCTCAATTTCACGATGGCACCAGAGGAAGTGTGGGGAAGGGGGAAAAAAGTCGATTCCATTGGGGAGAAAATCAAGGAAGCTATGATGCTGTTCAATTTTGTAGACATCTGTCTGGATTCTTTGTCTCCCACATGGGATAATGGGCCCCTAGGTGAGGCCTATATCGCAAAAAGATTGGACAGATTTATTATGCACGAACAACAGATAGAGAAACTTGGTATCCCAACCTCACACATTCTCTTGGTGTTTATTTCCGAGCATAGGTCGGTCTCTCTTCAATGGATGTTCTCAAATGCTCAAAAATGATACCCGTTCAAATTTAATTGATATTGGCTTGAAGAAGAAGCATTTGTCAACATGGTTCGGGATTGTTGGACGACTAATTATCTTACAGCGCAGGCCTCTCCATCGAAGTCATTTATTTACAAATTGAACAATCTTAAATCCATGGTGAAAGAGTGGCAAATTCAGAAAAATCTTGAAAAATGTAATGAGCTGAAAAAAGATTGAAAAGGCGCTTGTTGTTCTAGCTGTGGGCATGACTAAACAAGCCATTTCATGGAGCACTCGAGCCCGGATATGGGAACTTGAAAAGAAGAAACAAAGCCATTGAAGATTGAAGAAATCCCCTGGAAGCTCAAAAGCCGAATCACTTGGATGAAAGAGGGCGATAAGAACACCAAGTTCTTCCATCGATTTGCTAGCAAAAGGAGAGCTGTAAATTCCATATGGCAAATCAAAAATGAAGAGGGAGATTTCTTGTACTCCCAAGAAGACATAGAAAACGAAGTTGTCAACTATTTTAAAAATGCCTATAAAAGAGAGGATAACAGGGATTTTAATGACATCTTGTGGGGTATCGATCCTTTTACAAATATGTTCAACGTAGAAAATAATGAAAGGCTCTTTGCTGAGATATCGGAGGAGGAATTATTATCTGTCATGAAAACATTTAAAAAGGACAAATGTCCCGGCCCAGATGGCTGCTCCATCGACATCTTCATCCACTTCTATGATATTATGAAGAATGACATATTGGGTATGGTTGAAGAGATCAGAACCCAGGGGAGAATTCACCAAAAAATTTCCTCCACCTATATAGCGTTGATCCCAAAAAGAAAGGACTCCTCCACCTTTGCAGACTATAGACCGATCTCATTGTGCAATGTCATTTATAAAATCACTTCAAAGATTATTGAAGAGAGAATCCGAGGTAAGTTATCAGAACATATTTCAAAGGAACAGCACAGGTTTCTATGTGGAAGAAACATCCTGGAAGCTGTAGCCATAGCCCAGGAAGTTATGCACTCTATACAGTCGAAAAATATAGGTGCTGCCATTCTCAAAATCAATTTAATAAGAGCGTACGACTGCCTGGATTGGGGCTACCTCAGATGTTTGCTCATCAAAATCGGGCTAAATGACAGGTGCACAAAATGGATCATGTCTTGCGTGGAAGGAGTCAACTACGCGATCCTCATCAATGGGTTTCCCACATCTTTTTTCCTTGCTGAAAGAGGGCTTCGGTAGGGGTGCTCTTTATCTCCAATTTTAAGGAGTCAACTACGTGATCCTCATCAATGGGTTTCCCACATCTTTTTTCCTTGCTGAAAGAGGGCTTCAGTAGGGGTGCTCTTTATCTCCAATTTTATTTATCCTGGTTATGGATACCCTCAGTCTACACATCAAGAAAGTGGTTAATGATGGAAAAATTGGCCCCCTTGTCATTTCCAGAGGTAACTATCATACTCACAATCTCTTTGTGGATGATGTGCCGTTGTTTGCTAGACTTTGCAGACTCACCTGGCATAATATGCATGAAATTATTCAATTATTTCAAAGAGCCACTAGTATTTATGTACATAATAGTAAATCCTCATTTCACTTTGGTAAGGATGAAAATGAAGAAATGGTATATATCTCTCAGCTCTTTAATATTCGGGCGGCATCCATTAAGGAGGGTTTAAAATATTTGGGATATCATATAAAGTCCACAGGATACAATACTTTGGACTGGTCATGGACCATAAACAGGTTTTACAAGAGGATTCAAGGATGGGAATGTAAGTGCTTATCACTTGCTGGCAGAATGATTTTATCACAGGCGGTTTTGGCTCAAATCAGTGTATATTGGGCGCACTTGTTTTACATCCCATCGTCTATAATAAAAAAATTAAACAACTTAATGGCTTCTTTCATCTGGGGTGGAAGTAAGGAAAGGAGGAAATATCACCTCGCAAGGCTGGATTACATCTCTCTCCCCAAAAGTCTTGGGGGCTGGGGCATCATGAATCTATGCATGTTTGTGTAAATCACTGTGTTAGGCGATATTTGGGATGAGCTTATGGAGTCATACAATCAAATTGAAATACCGTGGGAACGAAGATATCTTCTACTGGTACAGAAATGGTCTCTCTTGGCCCACCCAAGGCTCAGCGATTTGGAGGAGCTTCCAGAAAATTCTGCCTAAGTCATAAAATCAAATTGAAATACCTTGGGAACGAAGATATCTTCTATTGGTAGAGAAATGGTCTCTCTTGGCCCACCCAAGGCTCAACGATTTGGAGGAGCTTCCAGAAAATTCTGCCTTTTTTCCACAGGAATTTCATATGGAAATTTCAAAATGGTAACAATATCCTTATAGGTCTAGATGCCATTAAGGGCGTTGATTCGGATCCAAATATTGGCCCTCAGCTTCTCTCGTCTCTTCACCAAAAGGGTATCTTTTTCTGGGCTCAGGTTATTGAAGGTTGGAAGAATGCCATCCCGCTATGGAAAACGGATAGAGATCTGGGCATAGATGGTGTTTTGGCAGGCCAATGGAACATGATTATTTGGAATATGAAGAATGCGGGTATCTACAAATTGGAAGACAGAGATTGTATAGAATGGCAGGCAAAGAAAGGGAAGTCCAATATTCTGGTAAGAGACATATACTTATCATTGTTAGAGTTGCAAAAGGAACCCTCTCAGAATATTTTTCCTTTCTCCCTATGGAAGGCCAGTTGTCCGATAAAGATCATCCTAGATCATCCTCTTTTTGTGGCTTGTATATCATAACAAAAATCTCTCTTGGAGCAATTTACAAAAAAGGAACTGGCAGGGACCATCAATTTGCCAGATCTACTTTGCCAATTCGGAATATAACCTGCATATGTTTTTACACCGCCCACAAACTCAGTCAACATGGAGGGTATTGGCTTCTTACTTTGGTTTTCCTGTTGTTTCGCATCCTTCAATAAAAGAACCCTTCGTATGGTGGGGCTCACTAAAACTTGACTGGCATCCCATTCCTTTGATTACTATTTGGTTCATTTGGAAGTGGCAGAACAAAAAAATCTTTCAAAACAGCAGCAAGGTCTTTGGAAGCATTATTGACAAGATTATCCCTTATTACTTCTCCTTCCATCAGATCATGCCTCAGCAGAAAAACCAACAAATGGCTTCCTCTTCTCTACAGCTGCTCTTATTTCCAAGAGCACATTTTGATGGTGCGGCTAAGGATGGCTCTTGCGCTTGTGGTGTCTTCATAGCTTTTTCAAAAGATCTCCAATTCTCCATATTCTAGAATGGTGGTAAAGGGACGAATAATAAGGCAGAGGTTATGGCCCTAGATGGTCTGCTCACCTTCTGTACTTTCATGGATATTGGACCTATAAATGTATACGGGGACTCAAAAATTACCATAGATCATGTGAATGGAAAGCAGAAGATATCAAATGACATCCATACAGGATGGTTGAACAGGATTGCATGTCTTTGGAACTCTGACTCCTTTCCTATTGCACATATTAAACGCAATCAAAATGTTCAGGCAGATGCTTTGTCAAAAAAGGGATGCATTCTCCAATTGGTATATGGTATCTGGTCATCACAATGGATTCTTGCGCATATGAGATCCAGTCATTCTCTATGCCCGACACATAATGCTTGCAGTTTCTGTTTTGCTACATGGCCAATATTTTTTGGATATATATCTCCTACAGTCTTCCGAATTTCTGGATAAACTATTTTTGTTATGTTTAAATGCTCTAAAATGATGATGATGCACAAAACATATCCCTCAGATTTCGAGGGCATAATCCGAGATTTATGACCCTCCAATTTTTGTATATATCAGTTTCTCTTTATAATATAATCCATATAGTGTTTTTTCTTCTGAAAAAAAGCAATGGAATCTGGCAATGATGGGCTAGAAGCAGGAGAGGCACCAAAAGGAGTTGTCGATTCAGCACCAATTGATTGAGTTGGCCAAGTCAAAGTTTACATGAAACTCGTAGCAGAAGCAAAGGCAGATAGAGGAGAAAGAGAGGCTACTATTGACTCAGTGGAAGCAACATTAGTAGCAGAGCGAACAGCATAGGGGAAGGCAGCGGCGAAGGTACATCTGTCGAGGCGACCCACCCCTATCTCGAGTCACTCACTACGTTTCTCCCTTCATCATCAATATAACTGGAGGAGCAAACAATGCCAAAGCCAGTCGTAGATCCGGTTGAAGATGCAGGAATAGTGAAAGGTGCAGATTAAGCCATTGATCCAGAACTACCAGTAGTGGGAAAGGCAGTAGCACCACCTTTGCTATATTTGTTCGCGCAAGCGGGAGAAGGATGAAGTCGATATGTGAACTTATAATAAAACATGTATAACCTATCACGCCTAATCCTCGCATATGAAACTCTGTCGACTTATAAAATTCAAGTAGAGGATATGTGTGGCAGTGTAGGTTCGGCCTTTTCGAAACTATGAACCTGG
Source organism: Pinus taeda (assembly GCA_000404065.3). Lineage (NCBI taxonomy): Eukaryota > Viridiplantae > Streptophyta > Pinopsida > Pinales > Pinaceae > Pinus > Pinus taeda. The sequence continues at coordinate 49,655 of APFE030972100.1, forward strand.
TAGAGCTAGATGCATTACTCATCTGATCATGTTTCTATAAGGAGTAGGGAAATCTCTAGCAATTTCTTCTTAGGCCAACTTCACCATCCTGCACATGCGAAGATGAAAACACCACAAAAGTGTGCATGATGGCCTGAGTAAACAACTAGGGCAGTCAACCCATAAGACCCCAAAACCTGTGTATTGAAACCCTTCAACTTGGGTAACCCGGTACTAGTGTGGATGCTATAGACCCATGCATGACACAGCTAGAGAACTGAACAGAATGGCATGGTTGGCAGGCATGAAACCCTTCCTTTACCTTCTCCCTTACTGAAGTGATTAAATCGTTGATTCAAGTAATGAAATGGTGATAATACTATGCTTATGGATGAAAGAAGTGGTGTCCACATTCGAAGCAACAAAAAGGTTGGTTTGATAGATGATTGAATTCTACCCATCCAGCAAAGGTATCCCCATTGAAGCAATCAATAGCAGCATCAGTCGAGATTAGTCACCACCTTTGCTATATTCGTTCGCGCAAGCGGGAGAAGGATGAAGTCGATATGTGAACTTATAATAAAACATGTATAACCTATCACGCCTAATCCTCGCATATGAAACTCTGTCGACTTATAAAATTCAAGTAGAGGATATGTGTGGCAGTGTAAGTTCAGCCTTTTCGAAACTATGAACCTGGTAGAGCTGGATGCATTACTCATCTGATCATGTTTCTATAAGGAGTAGGGCAATCTCTAGCAATTTCTTCTTAGGCCAACTTCACCATCCTGCACATGCGAAGATGAAAACAACACAAAAGTGTGCATGATGGCCTGAGTAAACAGCGAGGGCAGTCAACCCATAAGACCCCAAAACCTGTGTATTGAAACCCTTCAACTTGGGTAACCCGGTACTAGTGTGGATGGTATAGACCCATGCGGGACACAGCTAGAGAACCGAACAGAATGGCATGGTTGACAAGCATGAAACCCTTCCTTTACCTTCTCCCTTACTGAAGTGATTACATCTCTGGTTCAAGTAATAAAATGGTGATAATACTATGCTTATGGATGAAAGAAGTGGTGTCCGCATTCGAATCAACAAAAAGGTTGGTTTGATAGATGATGGATTTCTACCCATCCAGCAAAGGTATCCATTTTGAAGCAATCAATAGCAGCATCAGTTGGGATTAGTCATCTCAGCTAGTTCAATAGTTAGCCATATTTGAGCTGCTTATAAACTTAGACATATTTGAGCCGCTTATAAACTTAGAGGAGCTAGTTGATTACGTATAATAGGTTCTATTTTCCAGATAAATAGGTGATTAGGATTATTTTAGCGTTTATAATATTCATGTTAAGGTTTATATACCTTGGGTTTATAATTTGTATACCTTCAGTTTATTATTCCCTTGGGTTTATAATATCAATCCCTTGGGTTTATTAATGCAAGCATTCATATTCCTAGGGTTGGCTATTGAACTATTTAGGTGGTAACCTCTTCTACTTTAGGCTCTACCTCATGTGCTAGATAAAGGCAAGTTAAAATCAAGCTAATTTCGACATTCACTCCTAAGTCCGGCTAGTAAGACAAGGTTGTTTGTAGAGTAAGGGTGTTTCGTTTCCTCGGTGACCCGCCTCATACGAGACTTGACTAGTTCGTTCCCCTTTGGCGGCTCCTCAACGATTTGACCTTACCTTGACCAAGTCGCCTGACTATCCTTTCCTACACCGCCTGACTAGCCTTGACCACTAGCCTACACAGCTGGATATATGCTCGGTTGTGTTTGGTAATGAGTTTGATGATGAGTAGGTTTTGAGATTGTGTGAAGGAAAAAGGAGTAACCAGATCGTCCATCTTGCAAATTCTATCATGCCAATACATTTAGGGTAAAACATGAGAAATATGGATAGCTGGGGGAGTTCGAGTAAGTAAATTGCCCATCCTAAGAACATAACCTACTTATTGCAAATTGTGGAAGCCCAGTCAAACTAGTTGCATGAAACCCACCCAGGATGCCTTTTTAGCCTTTGGAGCATAGAAACCCCATTGGGATTGCATCAAGCCAGGATTTCATACCTGTACGGATTAGACCATACTCTTTACCCACCTACAAATAGTAGATTTGTAACCCTAAATCTTTTAGACCTAGAGCCCTATGTCGATTCCTGACCTATCAGTAGCTCCTGACCTAGCAGCATACCTTCCAGTGTCATGCGTGCCAGTTACATAAATTCATCCCAACGTAGTCTAGATGTTGCTATGGGTGCGGGTAATACTCCAATTCCTCAAGGGACCATTCACGAATCCGGAATCTATAGGAACAAATGGGACTAAACCAGTGATAGTTGTTGCAGTTAGGAGAGGTAGGCCAAGGAGCAAACCCAGACAGTCCTAGTGTTGTCAAGTTGAGTGGTTGTGGGGAGAAATAGCCCTAAGGGGTTGAAGCTATCAAACCCATTTTTTCAAACCCAAACCGAGGAGCCTTGACCATCAACATAAGGACCTTCAGACACACTGTGTATGTACCACACCCTTTGTCATGTAAAAGAATTTCGTCTTTAGAGTAAAACATTCGCTTTCCGTGGAGTTGAGAAGACTCAGTCGCCCAGAGGTCACAATTGAGGCAAGGGACTGTCATCTATTGTCATATCGAGAGCAAGCCAATCAACCCCTTTTCCTGCATATCTGAGGAAGCATTAGTACCTTCGAATGTAGGGCAGAACCCTGGCTTAGCGCTCTAGTATATTTATTAATGTAATTACTAGTGCCTTTCTCTTGAAATTACTTACATATTATCGTTTTGAGTGTCTTCCTTTTTTAGTATCCTCGTGTGAACACATCACTAGAATGCAACCGAAACCCAGAACCACTGGTACTTCGAGTAGATTATTTTGTTCTCACGTAAGGGTAACGCATTACTAAACTCCTTTCAAAGAAATCTTCTAGGGCCTACAAAGCACAACAATTCTCTATATTGTGCATGTTTGACCTACAAAAATAACACAGTAGGGTCGTAGGAGCATTGATCCTCCTCACATTTCAAGTGAAAGACATGGTTATATGAGCACTGTAAATAGCTTTCATTAGAAGTATTCATATGAGATTTATGACTTTCTTGGTCTCCACCTGATTCCAAGCCTCGAACTAAGTCGGCTCAGAACACGCTTATCCCGAGGTCAGAGAAACCTAGTCACTGTTGAGTTAGTATTTCGTATTTAAGTTAGTATATAAGTATTTCCCATTGGAACAAACCCAACCTACCTACCACCTTCCCACCCACTTTTAAAATCTTATAATTAGCTTTTTCATTTACCAACACCTCGTTTTTATTGGGCACAATTACCTGAACCACTGATACATGCATGATGACCAGGTGTCAACAGACCAGAGAGATGTTCACCAGATTAGATAGCTTGATTTAGGCAGCTTAACTTCTTGTTGATTTTACACTAAAGAACGAGGATCTAATGCAACTCAACACGCCAGATACAGGAAGCTTGAGTATTGAGGATTGTGGGTGGGCGGGGAGCTATGCATGGTCTTTCGGAAACCACAGGGCCCTTCAAGGAGAGGAACACAACACTGCTACCCTGGAACCCGTTGGTGGAGGTAGTAGTGGAAAAGATGGTTGATGGATGTTCCCGAGCTGGTTGTGGCTCAAATAATACCTCCTTCAATCTCGACGCTTTATTCTCGTCAGATCTCCACTGCTTTCCTCCTATAGTCAGAAGTCTTAGATTATAATGGTTGTCATTGATGATAGCCAGTAGATAATTACAGAGGACCAGGAGTTGATCCCAGGCAGTTGTTGAATCAATAGCTCTAGATCGAGAATCGGATGCATCAGTAGTAAAAGCATAGCCAGTTTGTTCACCATTCTGAAAAGGCAGAGGTAGCAATATATCGTCGACAAGGAACGAAACCCCCCGGTCCTAGCCAAGGGAACAAAACAAAAACCCTGGTGTTGATAACTGAAGGCAGGTCCCTAGGTCTTGGTGGCTCGTAAGTAAGTTCGCAAGGTCAAATTCATCAAGATAAAGAGAAATCCTGATCGATGAATAAATGGCATGCATTGACCTTCAAAATGCAATAGAATAATTGTTATCCCCATGCTCATAAGGGAAGATGTGTTTGTGCTAGGTCGCAAGGCGATGCTCACTCATTGGGGTAAGTGTGTTTAGGAGGGGTTGTTCTTGCCTATAATATAATAGGGGCTGCCATGATTATTTTAGTATATATCTTAAGTCAGCTTCAAAGCTCATATCTAAGCAAGGAAGAGAGTTATTATTCAATAGTTATGAGATTGTAAGCTTTGGATTTACAATACCTTTATAGTCTTTATTGTATTATTTGACCTATCTCGTTGGTAGAGCTCCTGATCCATAAGCAAAGGATCGGGAGCTCTGCTGGGATAGGTCAAATAATACAATAAAGACTATAAAGGTATTGTAAATCCATAGATTACAGTCTCATAACTATTGAATAATAACTCTCTTCCTTGCTTAGATCTAAGCTTTGAAGCTGCCTTAAGATAGAAATTTGACCACACCTCTCAAACCGAAGAGACAACTGGCAGATAGCAGGTAAATCCATTACTTAGAAAGGGGCAGATCTTCAATTAATGGAAACTCTGCCTTGGAGTGGGTGCATCCCTGAAAAACCTATGGATCTCCCAACCTGTTATATCAAATTACTGTTTTCGAAAGGTCTTGCAATCCCCATTCTAAACAAAAAAAGGAGCATATTTGCTTTTAGCACTTTCGTAGATCATTCCCCCCATCTTTTGCACAGTTGGACATCTCGATGGTTCGTCGGATCGCTTCGCCCCTAGAGATTCAGGAATTACAGCAAGAACTTATGAGATTGATAGGAGTAAGGATCCTAATAAAATTTGTATTCACTTTATATCCCTAATTAATAGAAGTTCAGTGGGTGGACAGGTCAGGTGGCTGGCACAGGAAGAACCACCACCTTTCGTAGGATCATCATGCGTGCGTGGGAACCTTTGGATTTCATACTACCATACCTATTAGATCTTACCGGCTTGGTTGGGTACATATGTACTTAGATGAAGATGACTATTACCTATGCCTATTTGCTTGCCTTTATTTACTCTTAAGTACGACCATGCTACCAACCTTGATATTTTTTAAACCTTTTACCAGCCTTCTCTTTACATACCAAACTTAGTTATTAGACAGAGACGTACTTGGGTCGGTGAGCACTTAGACCTCAAAGTATTGTGTTACCCTTTTATGTCGGTGAGCACTTAGACCTTGAAGTATTGTATTACCCTTTTGCCAGAAAGAAGTACTTCAGCGTTAACTACAACAAGCCACTTATATTTACCCAATTCTAGCTAGTGTAGCTCCTCACTTAACCCCTACTACTTTGTTTTCCCCCAAACATTCAGCATTCACGGGCGCCTTCAAACACCATTGCTAGGAGATGTAAAGATAGCAAGCAAGCAGTGCCAAGATATTCTTTGATTACAGCACTTGCCTTCAATCATGCATGCTTACTTGGGACGCACTTAGACTAGCCTTTCACCTTAACTTATGTGCATCATATCACCTTGCGTATTCACAACTAGACACCGGCCCACAGACTCCAACTTTGATATTGAAAAGGAGAAGGAAGAAGGGGGGGAGGCACAAAGTGAGCTAAGCACTTAAATCCATCAATCTATTACCTTTCGTCAACCCTTGCTTGTTGATAGACCGGTTGGCCTCATGATATCTACCTGAACCACTTTTAGCGTTGATATCGCTATTGTTCCGGTCAGGCTTCAACCCCTTATACCTTTAGATTAATTTAAGCATTTACAGGATATTATTTTTTATCACACTTTCTTAATTAATGCGAGCGAAGTACGTCACTCTTCTATTTCTATTTTACCCTATCGAACCTTCTTGTGTTACCATACAATCTACCCACCTATCTGACCTAGCACTGTTCGAACTAGACCACTTACTGCATGAAACGCTTTGAAGATTGGTATTGTTATGAACCTTTACGGACGAGAGCCAGAAACCCCTTACCTTTATTATTCCCTTCACCATAGGATATGGGATGGAGTGTTGCTTGCTATTCTATTCACCCAAGAACACCTTCCTATGGGAGGCACTATTCACAACAACCTTGGTTACAACTATTAATCCCTTTCCACACATCAGTTTTTCTATATAAGTTTATATATACTTAATTGACGTAATTTATGAAAGAAATCACACTTGCTCACCACAGATACATGTTGTTGGCTGAGTACTGCAATTAACTAGTGTTCCCACCGAGGAGCCAATCAAATAATTGGAATCCATTATAACCTATGTTGCTAGGAAACGTGGGTTTCGAGACGGAAACTGGGACGGGATTTTTGGAAACAAGGTGCGTGGGTTCGTCGGGAAATATAATAATATTAAATTTTAATAATTATATTTTATAAATTATAATTAATAATATATATCAAATTTGAATATGTATATTTTTTCTTAAACAAGAAAACTTTAATCATTTAAACATGCACATCATTGAACATTCAACATTGACATTGAAATTTCAAAATTTATCACCATAAAACTGTTCATTGTTTACATATTAATGAGAATCATGAATCATGATATATGTCCATTGTCATACTACATTCAAAATTTGCCATAAAGGCATCTTCAAACATGAACTAGGAAATTTTAAAATACTAAAATAAAAATACTAAATAGCTAAAGCCCAAGGAACAATGGCTTCCTCAAAGACCAAAAAACTGGAAAATACAAGTTATTTGACCTCCAATATTATTGCATCCCTTTTATTAAAAAAGAACTAATAGGTATAAGAACCAAGGCTGCTTGGAAGTGGGAGCCAGAGTGGGGGACACAATTTTTAGGAGCTTCCAAATCGAGAGCCTTTTTTATACTATATATATTTTGAATCATTACATATTAAATCCTGTGGTTTTTTTTTTAGGCTTGTGGCTACATTAAAGTATAGATTATGGCTGCTGGCAGCATATATTTCACTGTTGTCCCACCAAACACACAAGGCAGCCCAATAAAATAAAGTTTAAAATGTTGAGTCTTTGAGAACTCATAATACTTTAGGATTTTTGAGCGTACTCCTGAGTTTGTAGGAAACTTGGCTAGTGTATCTCAGTCCGCTGTGTGTGACAAAATCTGTCCCAAGTTTCACCAAAATAGCTTAGTCTAGCATTTACTTAAGTTAAATGTTGGACTCGTTGCTTTGGCATTAGACATCTTAGTATCTTACAATGTTACATGTAAATTCTTATTTTATGTTTGAATTTTTGAAATAACTTATAAAGTTATAAGTAGCATAAACATGTCATTCATGCATGCCGTACTCCTGAGTTTGTAGGAAACTTGGCTAGTGTATCTCAGTCAGCTGTGTGTGACAAAATTTGTCCCAAGTTTCACCAAAATAGCTGAGTCTAGCATTTACTTAAGTAAATGTTGGACTCGCTGCTTTGGCATAAGACATCTTAGTATCTTACAATGTTACATGTAAATTCTTATTTTATGTTTGAATTTTTGAAATAACTTATAAAATTATAAGTAGCACAAACATATCATTCATACATGCCGTATCCTAGTATGTATTTTCAAAATATAGTTTTTTTAATATAGTTTTTTTTATGAAAAACCCAGAGAACCCGAAGAACCCAAAGAACCCAAGAACCCATTAAAGGAAAAGAACCCAATTTTTTTTTTTGAAGAACCCGATTCTACTGGGTTCTTCTAGGAAGAACCCGTACTCGAATTCGGTACTTAGGTGCGGGAACCCGGGATGGGTTCGAGAACCCCACCCCCAGGTGCGGGAACCCGTGCAACATAGATTATCACCCTACTGCTATGAGTATTTAGACCTACCTTTCATTTAATACCTGCTACAAAGAGTTACTCACCTTAAGACCTAGACCTATTAGCCTATAGACCACTTGTTGCTTAATCCATCACTTAGTGGGGAATTTTCTTCGCTTTTATATTATCAAGATCACCTTGGATCAATCAACCTTACCCTGACTATTCCCTAGTCGCTAGTCGATGGAGTGTTGCCTGTACCCAACTACAATTTCTTAAACCTGGAATCAAAGCTAGAGGAGAAGAATTATTTAAGCTATTAACTCATTACCCTACTACCCTTTCCCTTAGTAATTCTGGGGGGTACCAATAGGATCTTCTGGGGGGTATCACATATTAACTATTGGTACAGCTGAGCTTTGCCGATTAGACTCGGAATCAATTTCAACCTACAAGGACATAGACCTTCCCTAGACACTTGAGGAATTAATGAATGCACTTTGTGAAGTGAGTCGGAATTGCTATTAACTACCCTTCTCTTAATCAGCACCAAATTAGATGATCCAACCTTATCCTTACCTTTCTCTCGTTACCCTAGTTGATGGAGTGATATATGCCCCGTGAATCCCATTTCACCATTGATGAAAGACTATTTTCAAAGATTTCTTCCCCTATCAATAGTAGTCTACGCGCTAGTATACACAAGAGTAAGGCAAGTCAGTCAAGAACTAGAGAGTGATTTCACCATTCCTAGTGTTAGAATGGTCAAAGTCAGTGAAACTAAGGTTCAACTATAATTGACTCGTAGATAATGGAGAATGACTCCTAAACTTCTGAGGTGAGTATCTAATAGGGAACGACATAAGAGTTTAGCCATGAGGAAACACTACACTCTTGCGGGCCATCCACCTCTGTATATGTGCCTCTCCTACATTCTGAGGCCGAAGGGAATAAACTCGTGATAGAGGAATGTCCTGAAGTACTGGAAGAATAGTCGATCCCGATTCCGAGAATAAGGAAGGAGGAAAGGAGGACGACCGATCCAAATTCCGATAAGGAAAGGAAATGCCCGGATGAAACACGATCGAAAGGAATAGGAGGTCGGATTCTAACATAATCGATTATGATTATGGGGTCGGCCTCATCGTGGTTTCTTGAGACCTGATAAATAAAGCTTTGCCCTTAAAGGGTGTTTTCATGTAGGTCCTCAGGGAATAGAATAAGGGTGTCATGAGGCTTATCTTGAGCCTACCATTTTCATCAAATTCAGGAAGTAAGCGCCCACTTCCACCTACACAAAATAGGCCACAACATGTGACAAAATGGGGACCAAACATGGACCCATTTTTAGACTTGCAACTCGGGCAGAACACGCCGGTTTTCACTCATTTCAGCCCAGTGGAGGTCATAGGAAAACCCACAGCCAGCGACTCACTAGTATATTTGGTCCAAATAGTGTATAACTCAGCTTATTCAAGGGTTAGTAGCAAAACCACCTGCAAACACAATTCAATAAGGAGAATGGTGCATACAATATCTCAATAAGGACGAGGCAAGCATACCCATGCTCGTCGAGATATCTTGATATAATGATACAATAAGAGGCCATGGCACATAAAAAGGGCCATGCGAAGCTTGAAAAAGTGGTGTCTAGAAGTCCTGCATAGAAACCTAGCAAAGAGGAAGTCTAGGCATAATACAATCACAATGGTAGTAAACAGATGAGCTTGGGCACAAGGAGCCAAGAAGGAGACCACATCTGAACTAAAGAAATACATAATGATGCCCCCAAGGGGAGGCATGAAATGATCACAAGAGCCCTGTTGAACAAGAAGGGGCCCCACTGAAGCTGACAGGAACAGGAATCTAGAACTATAGTGCTCAAGAAATTGTTGAATGGAACATGCAAGATCAAAGGAACGGCAAATGTGACTGGAATATTGAACAGAAGGTACGATTCTCAAGCGTCTGATAATGTGCTCGGGTCAATGAGGACTCTCTCAACTTGATTCGAGGTTATCCACCAATGATGATAATGGGACCAAGGTACCTGACTAATCCCTAGAATAATTGTGCTAGTGTTGATAGGGGAAAGTCTATTGTAACTCAAAAATAGGAGGACCTCTAAGGAACCAAGAACCCCAATCATAGCCACTAGAATTGTGTCTTTGGAAGTAACAACTACACCCAGGACATGTGGGAGGCTATCTGAAGGGCAACCCCCTCCTTAGGACAAGGGATCTCACACATGTTCAGTAAGCGGCAACCATCAACTGAAATATTGGAACAACAACCTTTACAAATCTCAAGCATGCGATAATGAGCTGGAGTCGAGCACATGAGAACTGATCAGGTCAAAGAGTAATGAGGACTCTCTCTACCTGACTCGAGGTAACCCATCAATGAAGTAAAAAGGCCCAAGGTACACCGAGCCTCTAAACCAAACCCCTAGAATAGAGGAGTTGAAGTCGAGAAGGGACGGTCCGCTGGTAGTGAAGTATAAAGGGACCTTCGAAACTAGCATGAGGTGCAGCAGACAACATAACAACAGACACACATGGAAAGCCATGACTGGACGGAAGTCGAAGAGGGATTGAATCAAGACTTCCCTTGTTCAGAGCATAAAGGAAAGTTTGACCTGGCTGCAATAGAAAGCATTCCACGAGGAATGGTCAAATAAGCGGCCAAGCAGCTTTTCTTAATAAAATTCAGTGGCAAAAGGCCAACACAAGGAACATCAGGATGAAAGACTCATGGAATAGAAGGCTTTCTGACACAGGACACACTGGGTAGAGGTAAACAAAGGGGTTATGAAGCCAAGGAGCTGGATGTAGGAAATCATAGGGATTGGTAGTTATAAAATTCACTCATCATGGTTTCTTTTGCGAAAAATGCTCAGATATTAGAACAAAAATCAACTCGGTACTAAACTTAGACTATATGGGTAATATAGATGAGTGAGCTATAGATCTTCAGTCAGCTTCAAAGCTCAAATATAAGCAAGGAAGAGAGTTATTATTCAATGGTTATGAGACTGTAAGCTATGGATTTACAATACCTTTGTAGTCTTTATTTTATTATTTGACCTATCCCATTGGTAGAGCTCCCGATCCATAAGCAAAGGATTGGGAGCTCTACCAAGATAGGTCAAATAATACAAGAAAGACTACAAAGGTATTGTAAATCCATAGCTTACAGTCTCATAACTATTGAATAATAACTCTCTTCCTTGCTTAGATTTGAGCTTTGAAGTTGCCTTAAGATAGAAATCTGACCACACCTCTCAAACCGAAGAGACAACTGGAAGATAGCAGGTAAATCCATTACTTACAAAGGGGCAGATCTTCAATTAATGGAAACTCTGCCTTGATGTGGGTGCATACCTGAAAAACCTTGCTCACCAAAGATACATGTTGTTAGCTGAGTACCGCAATTAACTAGTGTTCCCACTGAGGACCCAATCAAATACTCGTAATCCATTATAACCCTACTGCTAGGAATATTTAGACCTACCTTTCATTTAATACCTGCTACAAAGAGTTACTCACTTTAAGACCTAGACCTATTAGCCTATAGACCACTTGTTGCTTAATCCATCACTTAATGGGGAATTCTCTTCTCTTTTATATTATCAGGATCACCTTGGATCAATCAACCTTACCCTGACTATTCCCTAGTCGCTAGTCGATGGAGTGTTGCCTGTACCCAACTACAATTTCTTAATCCTGGAATCAAAGCTAGAGGAGAAGAATTATTTAAGCTATTAACTCATTACCCTACTACCCTTTCCCTTAGTAATTATTAGGGGTACCAATAGGATCTTCTGCGGGGGTATCACGTATTAACTATTGGTACAGCTGAGCTTTGCCGATTAGACTCTGAATCAATTTCAACCTACAAGGACATAGACCTTCCCTAGACACTTGAGGAATCAATGAATGCACTTTGTGAAGTGAGTCGGAACTGCTATTAACTACCCTTCTCTTAATCAGCACCAAATTAGATGATCCAACCTTACCCTTACCTTTCTCTCCTTACCCTAGTTGAGGGAGTGATAGATGCCTCCTGAACCCCATTTCACCATTGAGGAAAGACTATTTTCAAATATTTCTTCCCCTAAAGTCAGTAGTAGTCTACGCGCTAGTATACACAAGAGTAAGGCAAGTCAAGAACTAGAGAGTGATTTCACCATTCCTAGCATTAGGATGGTCAAAGTCAATCAGACTAAGGTTCAACTATAATTGACTCGTAGATAATGGAGAATGACTCCTGGACTTCTAAGGTCAGTGTCTAATAGGGAATGACATAAGAGTTTAGCCATGAGGAGGAAACACTACACTCTTGCGGGCCATCCACCTCTGTATATGTGCCTCTCCTGCATTCTGAGGCCAAAGGGAATAAACTCGTGATAGAGGAATTACCTGAAGTACTGGAAGAATAGTCGATCCCAATTCTGAAAATAAGGAAGGAGGAAAGGAGGATAACCGATCCAGATTCCGATAAGGAAAGGAAACACCTGGATGAAACACAATCGAAAGGAATAGGAGGTCGGATTCTAACATGATCGATTATGATTCGAGGGTCGGCCTCACCACGGTTCCTTGAGACCTGCTAAATAAAGCTTTCCCCTTAAAGAGCGTTTTCACATAGGCCCTCAGGGAATAGAATAAGGGTGTCATGAGGCTTATCTTGAGCCTCATGAGGCTTATCTTGAGCCTACCATTTTCATCAAATTCAGAAAGTAAGAACCCACTTCCACCTACACAAAATAGACCACAACATGGGACAAAATGGGGACCAAACATGGACCCGCTTTTAGACTTGCACATTGGGCGAAACATGCCGGTTTTCGCTCATTTCAGCCTAGTGAAGGTCATAGGAAAACCCACAGCCAGCAACTCACTAGTATATCTGGTCCAGATAGTGTAGAACTCAGCTTCTTCAAGGGTCAGTATCAGAACCACCTGCAAACACAATTCAATAAGGAGAATGGTGCCTGCAAGATCTCAATAGGGACGAGGCAGGCATACCCATGCTTGTCGAGATATCTCGATATAATGATACAATAAGAGGCCATGGCAGATAAAAAGGCCATGCGAAGCTAGAAAAAGTGGTGTCTAGAAGTACAGCATAGAAACCTGGCAAAGAGGAAGTCGAGGCATAATACAATCACAATTGCAGTAAACAGATGAGCCCGGGCACAAGGAGCCAGGAAGGAGACCGCATCTGAATTGAAGATATACATAATGATGCCCCCAAGGGGAGGCATGAAATGATCACAAGAGCCCAGTTGAACAGGAAGGGGCCCCACTGAAGCTGACAGGAACTGGAATCTGGAACTGTAGTGCTCAAGAAATTGTTGAATGGAACATGTAAGAGCAAAGGAACGGCAACAGCGACTGGAATATTGAAGACAAGATACGATTCTCAAGCGTCTGATAAGGTGCTCGGGTCGAGCACGTGAGAAACTATAGAGTCTAAGAGCAATGAGGACAATTGCAACTTGATATGAGGTTATCCACCAATGATGATTATGGGACCAAGGTACCTGACTAATCCCTAGAATAATTGTGCTAGTATCGATAGGGGAAAGTCTACTAGAACTCAGAAATAGGAGGAACTATAAGGAACCAAGAACCCCAAGCATAGCCACTCGAACTGTCTCTGGAAGTAACAATTGCACCTGGGACATGCGGGAGGCTACCTAAAGGGCAACCCCCCCTTCGGACAAGGGATCTCACACATGTTCGGTAAGTGGCAACCATCAATTGAAATACTGGAACAACAACCTTTACAAATCTGTGTGCGATAATGAGTTGGCGTCGAGCACATGAGAAATGATCAAGTTAAAGAGTAATGAGGACTCTCTCTGCCTGACCTGAGGTAACCTGTCAATGAAGTAAAAAGGCCAAGGTACACCGAGCCTCTAAACCAAACCCCTAGAATAGAGGAGTTTAAGTCGAAAAGGGACAGTCCGCTGGTAGTGAAGTATAAAGGAACCTTCGAAACTAGCATGAGGTGCAGCAAACAGCATAACAACAGACACACATGGAAGGCCATGACTGGACGGAAGTCGAAGAGGGATGGAATCAAGACTTCCCTTGTTCAGATCATAAAGGCAAGGTTGACCTGGCTGCAACAGAAAGCATTCCATGGGGAATGGTCAAATACTCGGCCAAGGGGATTTTCTTAATAAAATTCAGTAGCAAAAGGCCAACACAAGGAACATCAGGATGAAAGACTTATGGAACAAAAGGCTTTCTGAAAAAGGACACACTGGGTAAAGGTAAACAAAGGGGTTATGAAGCCAAGGAGTTGGATGTAGGAAATCATGGGGATTGGTAGTTATAAAATTCACTCATCATGGTTTATTTTGCGAACAATGCTCAGATATTAGAACAATCATCAACTGGGTACTAAACTTATACTATATGGGTAATATAGATGAGTGAGCTATAGAATTCTATGCGGGAAACGAGATTGAGGGATGACGGGGACCACTATACCCTTCCTAGGATCAGTGGATCATCGATGGTGTTTCTTTGACCCGATGGATGGGATAGTGGGCAGGCCAACACTAGTAGTTGTTAGAATTTCCCGTGGGAGGGATGGGATAGATTTGACTCTTAACCTGGATTTATGTAATTGTGTTGTCCCAACCACTGCTAGACATGTCAGGTTCACGTAGGCTGCTATGGTTGCTAGAAGGTTCACTCTCACTCCCCTTGTACCACATGTGATGTCATCTCTCAAACGATGGTACGATCCAGATGTATGATTTTTTATCTGCCCCACTTAATCCAAAACCAAAGGCCGAGATGGTTTAGGAAGAGGCACTAGCATGAGTCATGGCCATCTTGCTTGAGCAACCTAGAAAAGCAAAGCGAGGGGGGTTCGTTAGACCCATAATAGGCATTTATCCATGCTGCAGGAACTATCTTCGAAATGGAACGCAGCGTCTTTCACCTACCGCAATTCCCCTGTACACTGTGGCCCGACACAACCCGTCGCACAATAACCTTCTGATAGTGATACGTATTTGACCTTTTAGGGGATATCAAATCCTGCCACACAAGCAAACCTTAGGGTAGGTTTGCAAGTTGCCTCATTCGTGATAAGTTATCGTACGAATTACAATTACAGCCATTTTTGTATATGTCACTACCCATTAAAGGACTTTACAATCATGTGCGAGGATCTGGCCAACCGCAGGTTCCCCTACGACTACCTTGTTACGACTT